>JAHZNB010006024.1:0-16077 GCA_027744295.1 Callyntrura guangdongensis
ACGGGGGGAAATAACAAAGTGTTTCGAAAGTGGGCTACACGACAAATAACAACGACGACGACAACAACAAGGACGAAAAGATTGAAAGGTTGAAGAAAAAACAAAAGGAAAAAAATCTGTCAGCAACGTCGTCCTCAACAGCAAGTTGCATCACCATCATCGACAACTCGACTGGTAGCAACCACAAGGAAAACTTGTGTGTGTCGTTTTCCCCTTTTGTTGAGTTGGCTGTACTGAAGCTCTTGTTGTTTTCTCCTTGTCACCAAAATAAAATAAAAATTGTCATTAAATATTTTATCTTGTGCCCGGCACTCTATAAGCTGAGTAAAAATACAAAAATATTGAGGTACACTCGGCGCGCGTGTTGGTTGGAGCGATAATAATTTTACTGTTGAAGAGAAGAAAATCCCAAGGAAAATGAGTGACAACACGGGAAACGCGTCCAGAGAGAAGACGACGCAATGGCTGGAGCACGTTCTCCAGACGTACTTTACGTACATGGAAAGGAAAAAGAGGAAGCAAGCTGGTGGTGGTGGTGACGGTGTCTCGGGCAATTCCGTTGGAGGAATGTCGAGGACAAACAATTCATCAACAGACGGGGGAGCCGCTGACATGGTGGGGGTAAACGTGGTTGATTTTGATATTGGACCGGGATTCTCGGGTGATGGGAGGATCTCTACATTGAGTGATTTACTTTCACTGCGGGTCCGATTTTTGGTAAGTGGGAGACAGTCAACATGATATAATAGCGTGCGTGGGTGTTTATTCATTAAATAGAGGAATTGGTCAAAATAATGAAGTGGCACAGGAGCTTCGGATATAATACACAATCAAGATATTGCTGTGAATGTCTGTATAATGTAACGATTCACTTGAATGGCTTTGGAAAGATATTTAATGGTCCGAAGAGTGAACGTTGTTGACGATGTTAGTACATTTTGTGGCTTTTTTTTTAGATAAGTGGAAGTGATGAGGAAAAGACTGAAAATTGGATAGTGAAGATACCCCCAAATGACAAGGCAGACAGGGAAATGGCTCAGATGGCTCAAGTTGACAAAAGAGAGATTCATTTTTATACGGAAGCCTTACCTGAACTTGAGGTGAGACAAATAAATTTTTGACAAGTATTGACGTCTTTCATATAATTAATAATAGATTTTAGGACAGTAGAATGGGAGATTTACGTTCCATGCCTCAATAAAACGTTTCGATAAAATAAATGTGGCAAACAATATACGTGTATATGATAGCAATTCTTCTACATGTTCAACATATTACCATCAATAAAAATGGTCACTAATTGTTCTTGGCGTTTACTCAGAGAGTTGAATTAATAACACCCCCTGGGCTTACTATCACTTTAATTTAAAGTAGAATGGCATCATGACATGTGTTGTTGTAGGAATAATATTCATTTAATTTTTGTCCATATCTCCCTTCTCTCTCAGGAATGGTGCCTGACTCGCACCAACGATTTGATCGTGGGAGTGCCCCGGTGCTACTTTGCCAAATATCACAATACAGAACCTCAGGTGGAGGACGACGACTCCCCTCCCCTCTCTGACGCCGAGTCTGTGCTTGTCCTTGAAGATATGCGACCAAATGGTTACTCCATGAGGGACTTTAATAGCGGGCTTAGTTTGGACGAGGCATTTGCAGCGCTCAGGGAAATTGCTATGATCCACGCCTTGTCTTGGGCGATGCAGGAGACCACGGACCAGGCTCTGGATGACAAATGGGAGTTTGCATATAGACCTCAGAAGGCAGCTTCTGCCTATAAGGTATACATACCACTCACACCACGTATCTTTCTTTCTCTGTCTACAGCCATAATACCGTCGCTATATCCACATGATTTACTACAGACAGACACTCACTCTCAAGGAAAAAATGCACTAGGCCGTCTGCCTACTTTTCCTACTTTAGTTTCACTTTACTCGGCTTAAAATACCACTCTTTCTCCCTCTCCAGCTGAACCTAATGAAGGACAGAAGTGGTCTTTGGAGAGTGAAGAGATCTAAGACCTTCTTCTTGTAGTATTTTCTCTAGAGTGCTGTTAGTAGTAGTAGTAGTAGTAGTAGTAGTAGTAGTAGTTGGTAGGGCCCTTCATAATCACCCCACCACCGTCGTTTTCCCTCCATACATAAAGGTGTGTTCAATAAAAGGAATGTCGGAGAGGCAACCATATTTTCTCTATTTCTCTCTCTCTCTCGCCAGACAGATATTTTTCGTGTCAGTTTATTTCAAACCAAACCTCCATATATAAAGGTGTGTTCAATAAAAGGAATGTCGGAGAGGCAACCATATTTTCTCTGTTTCTCTCTTTCTCGCCAGACAGATATTTTTCGTGTCAGTTTATTTCAAACCAATCCCAACTAAATCCTTCCTTCCATTTTCCTTATTTTTCTTGGAATGCCCGTCGCCCTCATTGCCTGCTCCTTTCTAGCCCCCCTGTCTACCAATAGGTAGTAGACCTGTCCTCCACCGGTGAAACTTTTTTTCAGTTTCTTCAATGTCTTGGTGTGTTTATGTGCGTTGTTAACCCTCTTAATAACTGTCAGAGTAAATCATGTTCCCATTTCCAGGACTCATAATGGAACATGACGTTTTTCTCGTATAATCCTATCCAACCAATACTTTCGCTAAAAATACAGACGCACACACACGCGCTTATTTTCTTGGAGAGATGCAGAAACACCGCGAAAATAATGCAAGTACCACCAGGAGAGAAATTGAAGAGAAAAACATGGAGAAGCAATGGCGGATAGGAAATCAGCATCCTAAGTTATACGAACCTTTTTCTTAAAAAGTTATTCAGAGGGGTTGTCTGTGAGAGAGAATTATATAGATAGGTGACCTGGCTTTGGGAATTTCTTGAGAGAGACAGAGAAAATAGCACACGCGTCTGGCGTACTTCATCGTTGTCGCCCAAGACGTACAAGGAGATAATCGTAATTTTACTTTGACTTGACAGCAACAAGCATACGGCATCTCCCAATAGACAAGGATTGAGAAAGATGGAAGGAAAGAGAAAAAGAAAGAGCTTTCTTGTGAAAGCACTACCTCCGAGAAAATGTGTTTTTGGTGTTGGAAATTAAGAAAATGCCAATTTCCGTAAAAAAAAAAAGTATTATAATGATCTTTTCTTTTCTTCTTCGAAGAAGTATGTCGAATCTTTTCCCAAGAAAAAAAAACAGGGAAAGGGGGAGTAGTAAAACAAAATGGCAAACCACAACCCAAAACGAAAATGGAATGCCAAGCAAATTAGATAGGTGACGGGGAGAAAGCCATAGGAAAAAAAGGAAAGAGGCATTTATTGTTTTTCTTTCGGATTTTTCTGGTACTTTCTCGTCGCGCACATAAAAAAAATCTCGGCGAAAGATACGACTCTTTTTTTGCATGAAAATTTCTTTCTCAGTTCTCTCCAGTTTTTTTTATGTATGGCTGTATAACTACGGCATGTACATGGCTTTAATGCTTGGCAGACAAGCAACCAAAAATAAAATAAAAAATTTAAGTAAAAAGGCAAAGGATGATAAAAAGTCGCTAAAAATGTTAAAGGGGAAAAGCTGCTGTTGTAGAAAAAAGGGAATCGCTGTTGACAAGGTTGGCAGATGAAATAGGACGTGAATATTTATACGTGCGCCTGGTTCGGCTGCACAGCTTTTTTCTTTTGAGATATTTTTTTCTCTTTATCGTTCTTGCTACTTATATGCATATACATACATAGTATGTATCATACATGTTCCTCTTGTTTGACGCTTTTGACGCAAAGACGATGATGACACGAATAAATGGATCTTTTTTTTCTATAAAGCGGCTCCTAGCAGACTTCCTCCACGCAGGCAAAGTTGACATATGTGATTATGCAAAAAATAATTTAAACGACAGAGATGTGTTTCTGACAGGAAAATTATTACGACACGATTTATGAGATTTTTATCCTCTTTGGAGAAGGAGGAGGAGGAAAGCGATAAAAAACGTTCAATATTGTGAAAAACAAAAGTGAATTATAAGAGGATGCCGTTAAAAAAGGGTGATAGATAAAATGGCTGTGTGTGAGTACCACACAAGGTGACATCGTTGGTACACAAGTGGGGCTTTTCTTGTGATAAATGGTGCTCTTTCAAGAAACATGAGACATGATGGTAATGATGAAGAGATAAATATATCTCGGTTGGGTTTTTATACCAGACGGTTTTACGAGTTGGCTCTAAGATTGGAGCAAAAGCAGCGAAAATACAATTTTTTTCTTATAGGGAAATTTTTGTTTTTGATGGCCGTTTTGGCCGTTACTGATGATGTTATTGTGCAATGTCCATAAAACACACAGATAATGATCGAGCAAGGCTTTCCCACTTTGGCCGATTTTCTGGAAAGGCAACAGCCAGACGGACCGGATATCCTGAACAAGCTAAAAGCTTTGCATCCACGCGCTGCTGAGTTGCTGTGTGAGCTCCTGGAGCCGCCACCTCCACCAGCGCCGTCATGTCTGACCCACATGGACTTTTGGTGCAACAATCTTTTGTTTAGAAAGAGAACTCCTCCAGATGGACTTGCCGGTAGTGGAGTAGGACAACAGCAGCAGCAGCAGAATGGGAACGTTGTGAATGGAAACGGGCACGCCAGTAGTAGCAGCGAGGACGATTCCGGTATAGAGTCCAGCAAGGCGGCGACCGAGTGTCTGATTGTCGACTGGCAGATGATGGCAATTAGTAGACCCACTCATGACGTAGCCCTACTCCTGTTTACGTCCCTGACACCAGAAGTACGGCAACAGAATACGGATGTGTTGTTGCGGCATTACTGGACAGTTTTCCAGGTTTGAGAGCAAAAAAATACACCTTGGATTATATTTTATAATTTTTCTGCAAAATTGTATTAATATTTGGATTTTTAAAAATATTTTTATAGCGTACCGCTGCCAAATTAAAAGTGGAAATTCCTTTCGACTATGGTGTGATTGAGAATGAATTTAAGAAAAGTCAACTACTCGCTTTGCTCTTGGTAATTGGTTCCAATAAAGCGTACCGCTGCCAAATTAAAAGTGGAAATTCCTTTCGACTATGGTGTGATTGAGAATGAATTTAAGAAAAGTCAACTACTCGCTTTGCTCTTGGTAATTGGTTCCATTGACTTGGCATTGGATACTCCGGTCACGGAAAGGAGGCTTATGCAAGCGCTTCGGGACATGGCAAAAGAAGACCTCATTTAAAAATGTTTTATTTTGTTTGGACTAAATGTATTTTTGAATCCCCAAAGTAAAGAAGAGATTCAAAAATTTAGCAAATTTCGACGATCCTCAGATATTTTCAAATTTTTAGGTATTCAATATCTTAAAAGATACTTATTTTCCGTTTGGTAATGTAATTTAGCCAGTGGTGACCCCAAGCAAAAATGATCTTCGTTGCCTCCATTTGATGACATTGCTGTGTATTATAGATTAACTAGCTGCTTGTCCTTTTAAAACGGCACAGTACCGGTGCCACCCCGCACATCATGATAATTAGGAATAACTGTAATTATACGTATATTCTTCAGAGTGGAAATCTATGATAATATGAAAATGTGTGCAATGTGAAAAGAAAACAATCAATTATAAAGCTATTTATATCAAAACTACCGATGGTAGCCGATACTAGTAAATTATACAGATGAAGGTTATGTTCATTTTCAAGATGGTTTTAAGGAGCGTAAAAGGTATTTATTTATCAAAATGTGGGTAGTATCTTATAATTAAAAGTGTAAAGTTTTAAGTGTAATATTAAAGTATTAGGTGTGAATGGTTAAATGTGCAAGGCGTAAGCCCGTTAAAAATATTCCAAATCAAACGTAATTTGTTGTGTGCTAAACTGTAAATAATGTGTTATGTTAATTATTATTATTATTGTAATACCGATACAGATATGCATACACCATTATTACTTTATTTGATATTATTTCAATTAACGGCGAAATAAAAAATGGTAAAAGATATCTGAGGTACAGAGTGTGTGTACATTTAGCGACTATCCCACTATCATTATCAGTGCATAAAAATGAAATTATAATACTGTGTACAATCGCATGAACAAGAATAAATGAATATTTAATTAAGAAAATATTTTGTGTAGTTAGTTGGTTAGTGCGTAGAGTAATTCATTTCAATTAGATTGTTCATGGAATAAATTTTTTGACGAGAGAGCTTGGTGCTTTTGGTCGTTTGGTGACGTTGTTGGGTTAAATAAACTGCTCATCTCGTAGATCCTCCAAAGCTTCAAAGAACCTTTCCATGGTGGACTGTTCGGAAACGACCAGGTCAAATCTGCCGACGGTCAATAAAGTGGCCAGTAAACAACTATCCTTGTATTCTTCCAGCAGGTCAGAAAATTCTAAAGGAATTTTAAGTTTAAATCCGGCGGCAAGTTCCTATAAAATAAATAAAGCATACACATAGTTAGATATTTTGTAAGAAATAAAAACGACCATTATTCTTTCTAGCTTATTTTCGGGGAGAACCTGAATAGTGTCGTAGTACACCCGAAGAAGTTCTAAACCATGATTTCTCCTCACGGTCCCATCCAACGAAGTCATCATTAAAATCCCCAAATCGTGAGTTATCCTTCCCAAACTGACCATTTGCCAATCTAGAATCATGCAATCAATTTCCTTTGTCTGCCCACCATCACTACTGTTAGCGCCCTCGTTTCCAGTATCCTCTCTAAAAAGTAAATTATCTGTCCATAAGTCCATGTGTACCAATGTGGTGAGTGCAGGTGGCGCCAAGGGTCGCAACAGATTCTGTAGGATTTCCGGTAATTTCGGTTCCAGCAGCAGCAAAGCGTCCACTAATTCCGTTAACGATTTCTCACAAATATAAGCACGATTGAAACGCCGCAGGTTATTAAAACCCTGTCGAATCATGTCCAAGTAGAGATCATACAGATCAATCCAAATCAGTACCTGTGGCCATGCATCCAGCACTGCCCTGTCCGACCCTTTAGCTCTTATTAATGCAAACGAGGTCACGTGAAACTTGGCAATTTCTCGGATAACTTCACAAGCTTCTTCGACAGCAAGACCAACTCCAAAGTGACGCTTGCCAAAGCCTTGAGCTCGAAGGTCTTCCAGTACCAGGGTGAACTCAGAATTGGGAAGATCAGAATCTTGGTCAATGTCAAAATCAGAGGAATCTTGGTGAAAAGCGTAGTAGCAGGAGGGCACGTTCAGAGTAAAAGACTGGTTACCATCAGTAGGATCGTTGGACTCTAACCACAGCTATATTATTTTTGACGTATTAAAATGACACCAAATTACTGTTTAGCGTTTACTCAAAACACTCCATAAATATCCGGACTCGTACATCCTTTGTCCTTCTTTTAAATATAACCATTACCTTGATATCCTGAAGAATAACCGAGTAGAAATGAACCTCTCTGCGGTGCACGTTTGTTACTCGAGCGAGATTGCGCTCATCAAAGTTGAGTGAAGGCAGTTTTACTAGCCAATTTACCAAATGATCCGATTGACTGCCAATCTAATCCCAATCAATTCCGATAACATTCCCCATCAGTGTCAATGTCAACAATTTTACTCAATTTTATCTAAAAAAAAAAAATAATTTCTCACCGAATACTTTACTCCAAGTGATATTATTCTACTCAGGTAAGTGATCCTATCATCCCCTAACGCAGTTTCCTCTACTATCGTCAATGTGGAAATATTTGGACTAGTTTTCGCGTGCCTCTGATTTAACCTCATTTTATTCACTGCTGTTCCAACTGGGGTTGTCCTGCTGCCAGGTTGTGTCCCTGGATATAAATCAATGTCCATGTTTCTCTCCGGATTTTCGTCATTGGTAGGAGGTATTTCTTCACCGGCACCTTCCATTCTGCCGCCGTTACCATTCCCATCGCTCAGACTAATCCAGGAAGTCACAGGAGAAGGCACAGTATCCTTTCTCTGTGCCAGAAAGTCTCTAACATATTTGGATACATATTTACGGAGTACCTCTTTAACCCACTCGGTAGTATGGTTACTTTCTACTCTCTTCAGAAATGCCGACGACACCGATGAAATGGATGAATCCTTCCTTGATAAGCCACTTTGGGTTGAAGTGGAGGAATGTTTTAAGGAACTCATGCCAGCAATTTATCACAGTTTTTTATAATCACGTTCTGCAAAAAAGTAACACTTTTTATTCCGTTCTCAAAAAGATTCAAATAAAATCCAAAATAGCTTATTTCAAACGTGGCTTAGCTTGCGTGTAAATAAAATACAAAATTTTGACTTGCACTTGACATTGAAAAGTTATGTTATCAGAAAAAAGTAAAGCCCGAAAAAATAATGACAGCTGACTGCTATATTGCAAGTATGCCAGCTTATTTTCATTGGAAACGAACATTTGACGACTTTTCAGATTTTTTTCGCGCTGCTTTCTAATGACTACTTTGGAAAAGGTCGTTACCGTGTAATAAACTCGTGGCGAGGCGAAGGTCATTATGATGCTCATTGGCCCCACGATTGGCTCTTTTCCTACTGCAAACAAAATTGTGCTGCTATTATTAGAAATCCCAATGACACCCACACCCGCTTTTTGACAAGTGACATCAAGACAAATGGTGCTTCGCCAAAACATGGCTAATGGCTAATTATGCTCCCCGTTTTTATTACGCTTTTTAAAAATGCAGACATCACGACAGCAGAGAAGAATACGTGCGTCTACCGTGTCGTCTCGAGAGGTCTCCTACAAAACCGCTGAGACTATAACAAAAACTAAGGCACCTCTCTCGCCTCTGTTGCAGTGTCACATGTTACCCATTTTTTTCATAATGATGATAACCATGAAACCCGATGGAAGAGTAAAGACGTCATTCAAAGTGGGAGTTTTTTTTACCCTGCTGTCATTTCATTTCACCTTCTTTCAAAACAACTCCCAAGGAAAGGGCAGTGATGGCTGCAAAGGAAATTTTCCTGTTGTTCTAGCTGACTTGCGCAATTCTACGCTGCATATTTATTCCCAACAGGATCCTTTTAGCTCGAAAGAAACAGACTGAAGCCGACAACAACAAGACGATTAAAAGAACGCATAATCCTAGAAAGCTTGATCATCTCACTGCATAATCCAATACATTTCTTATGACATCAATAAGATAAGATGATGATAATGATGATCCACCTCATGATCACGATAACCCAGAGACATGTTTGCCATTTGCAGTTCCATATCTCCCCTGATTCAATTTTTTTCCTGTGATAATCTATTTTTCATCCTTTTCTCTGCACACCACATTCACATAATATGTCAGCTTTAACTTTCCACGAATCAGCGTTCATCCTGGGGAAGGAGGGGCTGAAACTGTCACGCCGTCATGAAAATTGACATTATTATAAGTCAAGGCTAAAAACTAACATCATCAATAGCAGCAGAAGCGAGCGAGTATTTAGTGCCTTCTAAATAAAAAATATTCCGTTTCTTTTAAGTCACGAGAGAAAAAAACAAGCGCCAAGCCACTCCTCAGTATTTATCCCATAAAAAGCACTTTTTTCGATCCACTATGCGTGCATAACTTTTCGGAAAAGATTACAAGGAAACTTGTTTTGGAGTCAAATGTCAATCATATCGAACCTTGGGCAGTTTTAACATCGTTTGTTGAAGAATGCGCTGTCTCCCTTGCTGTGCTTACTTTTACAGTAATTAGTTATATAGTTCTTCACGTTACAATTTCATTCCTTAAATTGCTGCTGGAGGGAGAGAGAAAAAAATGTTTCTTCGTCGACCGTCTTTCCGACAAAAAAAGGTTTTTATACAACCACGCTGTATACCTGTAACCTGTTACCTGTTACCTGCCTGCCAGACGATCTATAAAACCGGTTATTTTTTTCTACGCGTAAAATATTCCCCTACTTGCCCATTCAAAGACAGGGGCCTACTTACTTATTCTTTTATTACCCGCCTGCATACCTATACGCCCGACACCCACCTATTAACAAGGCACGTAGACAGTTTACAAGAACATGCATGGTTTCATATTAAAAAGGAAAATATCTTTTTAATGCATCCAAGAGAGACTAGCTGTTAGACTAAAGACACGATGCGAGCATGAAAAACGAGCAGAGAGCTCCTTCCAGAGTAAGCTCACAGGCCAAGGCCATTGCTGGAAAAATAGAAAGTTTCTTCCAAGAAGGAGAAAAAATCTCGCCTCGCACAAACATACACGCACGCACACAGAGTGCGATGCTGCTGCTGCTGCTTTGATATGAACTTTAATACCTATTTGGTAATCTGGACATGAACTCGGTGGTAGTATGGATGAAGAATGAATTGGATACAGCAATGTAAGTAGAGAGGAAAGTATTTTTAAGAGGGCACTAATAATAACCATAATTATTATCGTCAAAGAAAAAGTAATCTTCCAAGTTATGTCATCAGCAGCAGCAGCAGTAGCATCAGTCATCGTGTATGGACTTATCATTACTTATTACTTGCATTTGAGATAATCTTTTATGGGTGAATGGTGATAAAATGGACTCTGAACTCTAAATGCCGCGTGGGGCATGAACTTTTACAAAAAACGTAAAAAAATAAAAGTTGCTGCCACTGGGCACATACAGACATCTTTCAATGTCTTTAGTCTTTGCAGCATTGTAGCTTTTTGGATTGATTGTGACAGCGAAAGCGAAGTAAAATGGGATCAACGCATGTGGTTAAATAAATTGGTAATCATTCTGCTAAATGTCGAATAATCTGTTTTGTGAACAATATTAAGCACTCACCATCTTATTAGCATAAAATTTAATAACGCTTGCCAGATTTAATTACATTCAGGCAGCTTGTGGCCATATGCCAGTATGCCAGGGTGACCGCGAAAACCATGTTAAAAGTCACGTCTGTTTTTAGTAGGGAAACGTGTTACTATCACCTAAAAATAATTGTCAATGCGCAGCGAACATAGACTGCGGAACGGGGGGATGGGGGGGGTCAAACCCCCCACCTGAAATAATTAACATTACAGGATATGGGGCCTAATACATTAAGGGACAGGAGTGTCCCCCTTGTCCCCTGGAGTTCCGCAGTCTATGAGGGAATAATACAGAAATTACGGCAAATAGGATGTACTACATTAGACGTTATCAGTAGTTTTATCAGTAGACTGAGATAATTTGCATGTAATATTGTTATCCATATCAGTTTCCTGTAAATTACTCATCCACTATAATTTTTCTACACTTGGGCACTCACAAAGACCACTGAACTTCCATTGATTAGAAGTAAAAAAAGGAGCTACCTAACCAAATAGTACCGAGAAATTATTACCAAAAAATATATTTTCAACAATGCAAGAAACGTTGGACTGTTATAGTTTTTATGATGATGTAACAGGCAATCTCGATTTTGGGTTACTGCACGTGTTGTTTTGAGCTTCTGAGCATTATCCACTCGATGCGGTTTATGTTTCTCACGGCATTTGGCATCCTACCCTTCCCAAAAGAAGATGCTACTGATAAGTTTCTTGATAAGAAAATCAATTAGTCATCATGTCTTCATACCATGTAATTTTCCCGACAAGCTTTTGTGTCTGTGTCATCGTGTCATCCATCGTGTAACGTTTGAAAATACTCAGGAAACATTCGACAACTTGGATGGTCGATTTCAGCATTTTAGCCCTATTTGACTAACTTGAGTACTCAGTTCTCTGAACTGGAAACCAAAAATGTACCAGACAGAGACAAACCCATGTAATCCTTAATAGACAACCGAAACATCTTACCATTGCATATAATTGTATATTATTTATGCATTAATCCTCCTCCTTAAAAATATACTCTGGAACGACGACAAGTCTCTGTATTACACTCTGCATCAAGCTGAAGTAGTAGAACTGCTGAAAATTCCAACTATCCCCAATTACCTTTACAGATATTATTGTCGCTTCGCTGCTGCATTACTCCTGCTCTGCTGTTTTTGTAGTAGTTGTATCGTTGTAAGGCTTCATATTACTTCTCTCTCTCTCTCTCTCTGTGTGTGTGTGTGTGTCCTCATATTCATATTCATCATTTTCCTCACCCTTGTCGTTCCATCGTCGTGTTTGTGTCCCCCCTCCCGCTCTCCAGCAATAGCAACCACTTCCTTTGTCAGCTCTTGTACTTCACGCGTCCTCTATATAACCGTGTTGAAAGAAAAGGACACCAGCAACGCCAGGTGGATGTTGAATCAATGGCTTTGCTCCTGGAAGAGTGCATCACTCTCTCGCTCTCTCCCTCTCTAAGACATTTTTTGAGAAGAGTTGGAGAGTAGTCCAAGACAGGAAGCTTACGTGGCAAAGAAAATCACTGCACCAAAACTTTCCGATGACGATACTACAAAATCCACACACAACACAACAGTCTGTCCGTTTATCTACCTATCCACCAGCTAAACAATAACCTAAAAAAGCCTCTCCTCACCTATATACCCAAAATAAAATACTAAAGCACGCAGTTTCTTGTGTACCATTTATTACCGTCATGATGAATGATGATGGTGCATCGTGCACATCCTTGCACCACAATGCCTACCTGAAAAAGCCAATGCATTTTTTTCTCCCTCAAGCGTCCTATCACATCACCACTACCAAAAATCATTATTTTCTTACCTCTGCTGAATGACTGCTGCAACTTGCACCCCATCAAACTTTCATTTCCCTCGAAAAAAACTTTTTCATTTAGCATCAAACTTCCTCCCAAATTCTCCAACGTCATTTCCCTCACAAATTATCGATCAGTACAGTAGAGGCACTATTGCAAATGCAATGTTGTGTAAATTATAAATTATTGTTAGCCGGTCACTTTTCCTAGTCAGCTCGATATTAATACACAGCAACACTAACGTGCTTTCATGCGTTTCTCATTTGCATTCTACCTTTTAAAATATTAGTTCGGCACAAATTCCTCCACAAAACAACGCTCGCCTTGTGTGTGGTCGTCATTGGACAAGGTACAAAAGTACATGATACACCCGTGCAGCTTTTCATTGCATTATACACACATGCCCGAATTTATCTAACCTTTGCCTTTTTCTCTGTGTAGGTGCGCACATAATAATAATATCATCATATCATCATGCACGCTCCACATTGTCCACATTAAATACAAACGTGCACAATCCTTAACAATAATATACAAGTTTCTCATGAGCGTCCCCTATACACTGCTCTTCATTGAACTGGACACTGGACAACAGTAAAATGATATACAAATACAATATTTATCTGTACGCAAAGCAGGCAGGTAAATACCTATGAACGTACAGTGTACTTATCAAACTATTAAAGCGCTCACATATTTTTTTAGGTATATCCATAATTTTTTTGCCCAATATATCTTACTCAAAGAAATGTACATTATCCCACCAGAGGGTAATATTAATGTACACCTAAACATAAAACGCTATAATGGAACACACATGCCATTTCCAATAGGATAGGTGGATAATATATAGAGCATTTTCTCTGTTGTGTGCCGTGTGCCGAGTGTGGACTGAGAGAGGGGATTAAGTTTGTAAAATGAAAAATAAGAAAAAAAATGGAATAATAACGTGTGTGCCTATCTGATACCTTTGTATGTATTCCTTCCCCTGAAAAAAAATGCACGCTCCATGTGACAGGCTTTTGGCAGATTCTTTTTGGTGTTGTTCACTGGGTCGGTCTCGCTCTCGCGCTGTTTTTCCATTAAAACTCTCTATTTCTTTTTGGCCTTCTATTTCTTCTATAGAACTTCTCTGTTTCTCTCTCGTTCTTTCTTCTCTCTAGAGTAATATTAAATACTATTACAAGTTCTTCTTCTACTACTACTACTACCACCACCACCACTTGGTAGAATAATAACAGCATCATAATAATGCTTTCTTCAAGTAACTCCTCTTTTTTTCTCCTTCGCCCCCTTCTCCCGTTTATTGCTTGCGCTTGCTCTGCCCTTCCATTACCATTTTCACATGAGCAATAAGCATTACACACATGACGACATGTGTACACATAATATGGTATAATAACATTTTTTTATTATTAGATAATAAAAATACAATTTCGTCTATTTTTCTCCTACTGTTACAACGACTATCATTATCATCGTCATCTCCACCACCGCCGCCACCGCTACTACTACCACTACTGTTATTACTGGGCATTGACGAATTCATTCGGTCGGGTCTCCCTCTCTGTACAATTGGCTTCTCTCTCTGGCCTGCCTGAGTCTAACCGTGTTTTGTGGTTTCCTTCAAGTTACAAACTTGCTCCTGTTTTTTTTCTCTTTCACTGTTTAGTCGAGAATCAGCAGAGACTTAGGAGTCGTGTTGTGGTAAAATCCTCTTCTCTTAAGAAACGTGTTGTGTTCTCTACGAGTGTGGTGTGTGTGTGTGTGTTTGTAGAGGAGACGAGGAAATTGTGTTGCGGACAGAGAATTGGTTAAGACGACGGCGTTCAGTTTTTTAAACACACAAGAATCAAATGAAGGAACAGCAGTGCTTGCAGCTCTGCAGAATTTGACGCATTAATTGGTCTGTTAATCTGGATTCTGTGGAGGATTGAGGATTGAACACAGAAAGACAGCATCACTTCACTCATGCGGAGAACGTAGGAATATAATTATTAAGCTATTGCACAACTCTCGACTCTCTCAGGGCACAGTCATCATCTTCATCGCTGGATCGCTGGAACAAGTTGTGGGTTTAGTGGAAGATAAGAGGAGAAGAAGCAAGAGAAGACCTGCCCATTTTTTTTGCCACTGACTGTGTTGTAGCTGCTAACGAGGATAGGAGTGGTGTTAAAATCAAGAAGAGAGTAAGATTGACTTTGGCTGTGGAGCGAGATCGAGGCGCAATACAGTTAAAGAAGGTGATTGGAACTGGAACAAGTCAGTTTTATTTTTGTCGTGCGGCAGCGGTCAATAAACGGACTTGGTGGGGGCAGTCAAAAGGTGTAAAAACCTATTTTTACGACTGTCTGTCATTTTCGTTTTTGGTAAGTTGATTTGAGGTTCTGGACAAAAAAAGTCAGCTGATAGACAGTGATTTTGGGATCGGGGGTAGTTATTAAGAAGACACGGTGTGAAGATGGTTAACTGGCTACAATTTTGAATATTTATGTTTTTGTAGAGTAAATCAGCGTGTTGTGGTCAGCCTCAGTCTGGAGGAATCAAGTGGAGCCACCAACAAATCACAGTCATCAGCACCGACTGAAGAAGAAAATAATAACCATCGAAAGAAAAGTATATTGCTCACATTTTAACTTTACCACGAACCCTGTTAAAACCCCCGTGTGTAATGATTATTATAAAAAAATAATAGTATTTAGGCAAGCAAATGCAGCTACTGTATGATCAAAATATCAAACCAATTAAAATTAGAAATAATGCAAATTGTTGTTATACACCGCTGAATAGTGCACTAATAATAATTAGTAAAAAATAATTATTATTCAAATGACGAATCTGATTTCCTTGTTTCTGCCTCTGTTCTTTTCTCGTACACATTATATTTTTTATCGAACCAATTGTTATTCTTCAACAATGTAATTGCTCTTTTGTTCCGTGTCCAATTAAGTAATGATTAATATTAAAGTTAAATAACAGTAATTTGTTATGTTTAAACTAGACACACAAATTCAGAGAATAGCAATACAAACACTGTAACAAGTAGCAAAGAAAAATTTCTACTGTAACGCATATTATTAGATCACAATAGTCATACTTTACAAAAAAAATGTTAGCAAGATAGCTGTAAATGCAGCAAAACAGTCGAGAAAATTGGAAATTCGCTGTAGAGCACGTAACGCGCGATAGTAATCAAAGTTGACTGGAAAATGGTAAGAAATAAGAATTTAAATTAGCGGTCTCGAAGTTGACTCTATGCTACAACTAATATACATACATATAAATACCTACCTCTCTGTAACTACAAAATCGCATTTTCATTTTTATGATAACGACTCGTTATCACACACACAACACAACACGTTTTCTTTGTTACTCTCTAATCCCTGCGAAGAACTGTGGTGAATTTTTGCAAGTCAATTATTATTATTATTGTTATTATTATTAACGCTGAGAAGAGTTTATAAAAAA
>JAHZNB010006025.1:0-17924 GCA_027744295.1 Callyntrura guangdongensis
AAAGAATTAGATAAAGGTTTAGTGAAAAACCGTACCAAAAACTCACCAGTCATTCAACCATCCATCCTTCACTTGGCCTTTCTTCGTCTGCAACAACATCAGCAGCATGTCACGCATTGAAAACTGAAATTAATGAAAGCACGCTACACATAATTAACAAAATTTTTATCCGTCCGACTCTCTACCTCTGCTGTGTTCATATACCTGACAAAACATGTTGTGTAGGCTATCATGTGCCCTGATATACTGCACCTCTTTTGCTAACTTTACTGGCTAGTTGGAAAATTCTTTTCGGTAACAGGCGCAATATAATATGATGGATTTATAATGCACTACGTGATCTCTCCCGAATCTAGAGTAAAAATTTATTATAATAATCAATGCTGCAAACATGATGGATTGATATTGTGAAAGAGGTAATAGGCAAAAGGCAAACCTCAAAAGTGGCATCAGGCGATGGACTTGGAGTGCAAAAATATGTGTATATGCCGTACCTAACAATGGTCCTGCTGATGAAACGAAGAAAGTATAAAGAAAGTGTTTAATTGGATTTGAAAAAATCTAAATTATATTTGTCGGTGCAAAGAGAGACGTTATTTGATCCAATCTGTAGATATAGGATTCCAAAACAACTTTTTCAAACCTTTTGTACTTTGAAACGTGTATAATTGAGACGATGAGATCAGCGAAAATTTCCCTTCATCACACGACCGACATTATATGCTGCTGATGTGATGATGATGGAGGCGTTTTATTCTATTTTACTAGATCAGTAATATTATTACCACAATTGGCTATTTTTTTGTATGCATATTAAAAATAATATGAGTTCAAAATGAGCAAGTCAAGTATTCCCTGTGTAGCTTATATAAAACTTCAAAATTACAACATTGTTTTGTTACTGTTTTGTCGCAGATGACTGTTTTTTTGTATTCTTCTGTTATCCGTCATTGATCAACTGACTCAGATAACGACAATCTAAAACGTAGATAAAATATTTTCATGAAAGTTATAACCCAGCAGTAAAAACGCTATTATTTTCTTCATATAACACAAATCACATTCATATTTTATGTTAATTTTTTGGTCTCACAACAACAACCCGTCCACCAACGACACTTTTTCCTCTCTGCCTTTGTCTGTCATGACCATGCTGTACTTTCGACTGCCAACCACCTAATACTATTATTGTGTTTTTATTATTAAAAGCGTTCTATTTAAACTTGTAATGTAATAATAAAAGTAATAATGATGTTTTTATGCAGAGAGGAGACCTGTGTGTAGAACTTTGTAATCAAGATTGCATAGTAAACTAACCTGCCTTATTGAAATAGTGACGATGATAACGATAATTACAATGAAAACTAATAACAAATCTTGCCATAAACGCTTCATCATCTCACTTACCTTATCATCATGCACGGATCAATATAATGGGATCGAACCTGGGCCGGGGTAGTTGATAACAAACCATTTATACTGAAAAACCAATAGAAAAATGGATGGATGCGTCTGGGGTTGATTTACAAATTTAACCAAGTCATCCACCGTTAATTTACTCGAGGACCTCATGACGATGACGATGATGGTGATGGTGGGCAAGTAAAAAATGAGCCTGCCTCAGATTATAAAAACGAATTTTGTTAGAGTTACCTGAGTTAGATTTGGATACAATCCCTTTCACGTCTCACAGTTTCAAGTGCTTCGACATGTAATAACAAAGTAGTACGTAGGTGCGTACCGTTTTTAGGTATACAGACATATTAAACCATGCAGCAGAGAAGAGAAGAAATCGATCCTCCTGCCTGCCTGTCCTACAAAAATAAATTAGTTAAATGAATTGAATCATGAAAGGGTGTAATATATATAATCACCGATATAATATATGGAGATGGAGGTTTAAGGTGGTGGAAACAATACCTTTACGACTAATAATAGATTCAAGCAACAGCAGCAGCCGCCGATGTTACTTTAACTGATGATGTTGCTGTGCTGCTGCCTTCATCACACTATCACGTATGTACTAATTCAAGCATATCACCATTGTCAAGTACTTTTTATTATTTTGTAAGCTCAACACCATTATCGTAGAATTACTCTGTGGAAATAAATACACAAGATGAAGAATGAGCGGAATAAATCTTTTTAGCTGACCTTATCCATTATCCCTGTAATTGGCCTGATGATAAAACCATTGCAAAAGGCTGGCATCACGTTTTGTTGCTGCTGTTAATAATGATAACGATAATATGATGATCATGATGAAGGCAGTGTATTAATTTTTCCCCTTCTTTCTGTATCTCTCTCTCTCTCTCAGAGCGGGGTGACTGGTAGTCCGTCTTTCCCAAAAACTACCCTAACATGCCACATGTGTGAAATTGTAAAATTGTATTACTACACACGTTATTGCATATTATTGGTGGCTACGTTGTTTGAGATGACGTCATAATATGAATAAGCGCACTAATCAAAGTAGCATTTCTAATTTCCACTGTCGTTTTTCAGTGGTTAATTTCACATCTCCCTTATATTCGGCATCATTTGTACATTCGTACATACGTAAACTGCAGCTAATAACACACTGGCTTTTGAAAAGGTGAAGAAAGTGACGCGAAGAAGTATATATTGTTTCATTATTTTTTGTTTCTCTGCAGCCAGCAACTTTGCTCTTCAACAGTCAGTCAGACAGTTTTTAATGATTTTTAGGTAAAATTCCTCTACAATTGTTCCGTCTTGTTCGGTATTGTTTTTAACAGAGTAATTTATATTAAAAATGTAATAATAATGATGATGAAGCTGGTGGTTGCTGGGATGATGATGATGATGATACTGCTTCACACCTCGTCTCATTTCTATCCGTGGGGATAGATGAGTGTTCATGGTTTACAGTTTACGTCTCTCTGCTTTTCAGCAGAAGTAAAAAGAGCGTCTTGTTGGCAGTAGTCGCGTAGCTTTTCTCGTTGTCGGCCACATTATACTTATTCTGCTTACTGCCACGGCTCATTTAATGGTGTTGTAGTGTTCTCAAGGGTGGCTTGTTGTCTTGTGAAGAATGAGTAGGCAAAAAACTGATAGGGATGCATTACGTAGGCATACACTTACTCGATGTACTCGTCTGTACGCAGGCGGTTGAGAGGGGAATTACGAGAGGCGAGATGATTGTCAGAAGAGAGGAGGATACAATGCTGTTTGTTGTTATGAGTGTATCCTCCGTCTCGTGATGCATCCACCGTAGCAAAAGAGTGTCTTCCCTGGCGCCTGGCGATTTTGTTCGGTTATCTTGCCTTTCTTTTATTACTCCATTATGTACATCGCTTATACTTCTGATGATTACAGTGAACAACGTTATTAATATCGCATTATTACCATCAGATATATTTACTTGGCTACCACCACCACCACCAGTGAGTCCATGTCCATGGGCCGGTTCGGTTTGTTGAGATGAAGGTAAAAGGTATTAATCATGAGAAAATGAGTTTATGAAAGATTGTATGATCGGTTAAAGTAGCCTGTTGTTGTATGAATGGAGTTTGCTTCATAAAATTGATTTTTTTCTTCAGTAATATGTAATAAGACCATGAAGATAGCGGCTGGGAGAGCATTCTGTTTGTACGCATTTCCGTTTTCTCCACTAAGAAGAGTACATACATACGTACGTACGTACACCTAACGTCAGGTTATATGCGTGTAGCTAGTATTGCAAAAAGGGATACCTAAACACAATTAATATTAAAGAAAAGTAATGGTAATGAATTATAGGAGAATACATTTAGATTTCACTATAAGCTATTGGATAGATATAATTTAATTCTTCGGACTAATTTGCTCAGGAAAGCATTTGAAAAACTAATTAGCCAAATTGAAAATGATTTTAAAGCATGTTTTTGTAGGGAATTTCAAGGTTTTGTTTTATTACAGGAAGTAATGTGCACACTAATAATATTGAATGCAATGCAAAATTCATTTAAATTAAATTGGCGTAATGCATATTATTTTTCTTCCTTGCTGCATAATGTTTGAATCGATTCCTGCATTACTAGAAATAATCACCAAAAAGCGAACCTTTTAATACGTATGCTGCGGTGAGATATCTTGAAATAACTTAACTTGATTACAAAATAGAATGATCTAGTCTAAAATGAATTCAAATCAGATTTTTATTTGCCACGCGTTTTGACGCATTTGTAAATGATTTTGCATTGACTAATGGTTGGAAATAAATCTCAATCTTGATTCAGTCTGTTGTAGCAATCTAATTATGTTTAATAATTTCACAATGTTTTCGCAAAATTGCTCTTGTGAGACGCAAATTAAAGAAAATTGTTATTTAATATTGTTCGCGATACAATATAATGAGGATGGAAAATCGAAAGAAAGAAAATGATGTAAAAAAATGGCTATGCAAAAATGTTTAAACTTATAATAACAAAGCTAATTAGGAAGTTGATGCTGTTGGTTGAGATTTTGGTCAGTAGACTGTTATTAACAATCAGCGAGAACATAAATGAATTCCATAATTAGTCATCATCCCATCACTCAGTATCAGCTAACCTTGACGATCCCACGACTAACCACGAACGAAAAATGAACCGACCGTACCAAACCAAACCAGAGAACATGCTTATTATAATAATAGTAATGATAACGATGATAAAAAAAACGTGGAATCTCGCATGAGAAGAATTACTTGGTATTAAGGTATAGAGAGACAGCCAACAAAATTAAGACAATATGGTTACCTATATTTTATATAGAATGACACATATATCTATAAAATGCAACGCTTGTAAAATCCCTGTTAAACTTTTTGTAGTGCAACACCAATGCCATTTTATTAGCTTTGGTTCGTTTTGTGCACGAAGATATATAATGATTATCGACAAAAAGTTCATTTTTCGTATTAGGTATCCCTACACATACACATGTACCGTCTCTGTCTTTCTGTTGAACTGTTGACTGTGGGAGTTTGTGCGTGGCGCAGGAGGTTGTCCATGTAGCGATACTCCTCTCTGTTCGGTAACAGGTTATGAATGATGCATGAATTATGGAAAATAGGTAAATTACCACGAAAAAATTGGACATTTTGTGTACTTAATTGAACTGACGCAATCTTAAATATGATCAGCTCGGAAGGCCTGTTGTCAGATTCCCTACACATGAAACACATTGTTTAAACTAATTGGTTAAATTGTTATGAAAAATTACACTCATGGCATGGTTGGTTGGTACTATCTAGAGAGCGAGGCATTTTCAACGACATCATAACTAATGACTTTTAACCAGCAACTTAAACGTTTGCTGCTTCCACAAGACAAAAAGCATTTTTTGTTTACTTGTAATAATAACACAACACACCACCACCACAACACATACTATTTCCTTTGACTTTTGCAGCATAAATTACGTAGGACATATAATAAACTTGTAATGAGCACACAGTTAATTCTGCAAACCGCAACAAAAATTGCGCTCTAATAGATTTAGGGCTGCAACTTGTCACTGCATTACATTTTTTAAAAACAGTTACGCAGTTGGGCAATTTTAAAATTGCTTATTTATGTTTAGCGCATTATACATGCGCATGAAATAAGAGTCAACAGCAACAAGCAGCTATACACAACAATTCGCATTGATTTACGCCTGAGTAGAGTAAACTGTAACATTTGCGCTGGTACGAAAATGATGACGATGATCGTCACTTTGAACTATACAAATAGACGGTTTATTAGTGACAGTTGTAGCGTCGCAAGCGTCAGGGCAGACAGCCGCAATCGTGCGCACACCTGTTAATACGACATTACTTCCTATACGCTCTTTGTGTAGTCAGTTTTTTTTTTGTCAAAAGCTAAATCATGACAGCAAATCGCAGGATCCTGCATGGTAAATAAATAAATAATGAACCATATAAAACCACCACAAGCGTATCGTTTCTTCTCAAAATTGGCTTTTAAAGAGACCATTTTTAAGCTGGTTTCGGAACGATTCATTTTAAAGAGGATGCAGATATTTTTTTTTGTTTGTCGACAGCAGCAAAACTACAGCAAGTACCTATTAGAGTGCCTACTCGAATTGTTTAAACCAATTTGTGTGCTGATGAAGCAGTTACAATTTATCTATAAAACGTGTACATGACTGAACGAATCGACAACGTCGTAGTCAAGAATAATATGAATTCTACCGTAAAAATGGTAAACTTTGCGAGATTCTTTAATCAGTTCATGTGCCATTATGCCCATGCTGTCGCTACTGTTCGGTACAGTAAAAAATGTTTCTGTAAATTGTCCCTTTTGATAAACGGCAGGCATTATGCATATTATTACGCATTTTTAAGTACCAAAATTTTTGGTTGCACGAATGACTGGTATTTTTCCGTCCAAATGTATACGAGCAAAGTACGCGTAGTAGACCACTACAAAAAAATGCAAGCCAATCTGGATTATTACCGTGTGAATTTGAGGAAGCGAAAAACACATCAATCAAATTTAGCGAAAGGAAAAAAATGAAGCGGCTAAAACTATTCTTTAATAAAATACACGTAGATCAAATTATTATTACATAAATAAAACCTGGCTTGAGCACTTTTTTTGATCTGAAGCAAACAACAAGATAATGGTAAAGTGATTTTAGTAATACACAGTATCAAGTGCAAAAGCCAGTCATGCTTACATGCACATCACTTGTCGCTTCATATGATTACTACTGACAATAGAAAAACTACTTTATTCAGCGTGCACCTGACTCAAATTATTTAGTGGCGCTGGCAATTATTCTTGGTGGTTTACTAGTACTAGTATAAAACTAGAGAGAGGGGCTGATGTCTCCTGCCTTGCTGTGCAGCAAATAATCTTCATCATGCAACCTCAATTTTCTTCCTTTGCCATCATCAAATCATAATCATCATCAACGGAATAAATCTCAAGTTAGTCAGTCAGTCAGTCAGTCCTTGTGGACGACAGACTTTTGGACTTGTATAACTTGAACGAGATACAATATTTAGACATTCCTGTATGCCTCCTGTTCTCGCAGTGATATTATTTCTGGCGAAGTGTATAAAAATTTACACTTATCTGAGTAAGTTTTAGTGTTACGCAGCAGAGAAAAAGTGTTTGAAGGCGTCTCTGGTTGTGTGAATACATCCGATACGATAGCTAATCTCTCTGGGCAGGTGTAAATGGATTTTTTTACTAGCAAATCTTTTTTAGTTTAAAACTTCATGTAATAATGGCGATAAAATTGTTGTTGCTCCGGCTTAAAGATTATTCTTCGTATCAGGTATCAGGTCATTATTATTATTATTAAGAAGCTGTTATTGTTACAGAGGCAAGCAGCTACTGGTAATGGTGCACGACAGAGTTCATTACGCGTACCTACGTACCGTTTTTCCTTTTACACATAATAACAATAATACGTAACACAAATGTATATTGCATATTATCGCACGCCTTCTTAACAGTCGTGTTGAGATACCAGTTCGACTGGCTACATTTTGTTAGGTTGAGGTTTTGACTTTTTTCAATGTAAATTGTTACATTATTTGTCTTGGTTGACCAATTCTTCGTTTTTTTCTTCCAATGTACCGTGTGATGGATGTGCGGTGTGCTGTGTAATTTATTACCTATACCTCAATTGGTACATCACTACAGCTTTATAATGTGTGTAACACAGCATTTATTTATGAATAGTGAAAGAGAAAATGTGCTTTTGTGTGGAAACAAACCAGGATAATATGCGGGCTTGACGGTGTATACCGTCCTTCCAAGACATCATTACACCTCAGTAAAATTTGTTTTCATCACATCATCACACACCACCAGAGAGGGGAATACCTTAATATCCGCTCAACCAGTGTTATTTTGTCTTGAGTGAATTTAACCATAATCTTGTTTACCTGAAAATTACCATTATTGAACGTCTCGTACGTGTTATGACAATACCATTTTTCTCACATTTCCTCTTACCTTTCTCTTATAAGCTAATGACTATGATGATGGCTTTTGATTCATTTTCTTGCTGCAGTTGTAAAAGTGGTGGCTTTTGTGTTCTGGTGAAGTAATGGTCAAAATGAATAAATAAACAGTTTTTGTTAACCTTTTATTATTGGTTTCTGTCTGTTTGCAACGTGAAACATTTTTTTAATCTATATTTTTACTTCAAAGAACGGTATCTTATCATCGTATCATCATCATCATCATCAAAATATCAACTATGCAATCGTTGAAATTCGATAATGTTCTTGACTACTGCTGGCAAAGTAAATTACTTTCAGTCTCTTCTTTGTGGGTATTTTGTCAGCGGAAGAAATAACACATTTTTTGTATTTTTTTTGTACAGATAATAGCAATTGAATGCAGGTATTACGCGCTGTTTTGTGTAATAATATTTTCTTACTTGTCTACTTTTTTTGCTAACCCTTTTTTATTAGACGAACAAATATTACATGATGATCATTTTGCTTCCCTTTACAATAATATGCACGTTTATGCTGGGTTATTTATGATGCGGTCGATATCGAACACTGTTGTGAGTTGCTGTAAGATCCCCTATTTCTTGTTCTCTTCTCTACAAGCACCACCGTCTTGTCGGCTTGATGATACAAAATGGTTAGCGTCGAGCTCCGTCGTCGTCGTCGACGAGAGCTGCTAAACACTTATTTTCTCACTCTTCTTGTAGCATATTACACGTACTCTAGAGTGACGACGGCCCATCACCGTCATCATTATCATAATTTTACTGACCATTAAATTGCTACCGAGAAAACAATGCTATTATCTGTGTAGCATAAGTAGAGAAATAATGAGCATTTTTTGTTTGCTGATCTGTCTGGTGGTGGAAAGGTAATCTTGAAAATGAATCCTTCATACGTAGTGAAAACCACCAGCCATCAAGTAAACCAACTATCTGCAATATTCCACCCAATGAAATGATGAATGGCTTGACAATCCGGAGCTAATGTCGTTCTCTAGTTTCGATCAGAAAAAGGTCTTTTCCTCTGGAATTATTTTGTGGTCAGCAGGTGTACTCTGAGTTTGTAGACATGGGTTGAACCGAAAAATACTTAATCGATCCCATTTCTCACAGTGTAAGTGTCGAAATTCATTGGATAAACAGACATAAATAGCAATGGGAAAATTCACTTTTTGTGTGGTGCGCGATGCACAACGTGAAAAATTAGATTATGTAAAAAAATTGGTGTTCGGTTGTCCACGGTAGAAGTTGTTTTCTTAAACTCCCCCTACTGCTGGGTAGCTCAAAGGAGCAGGCGGCCCCACTATAGTACAAAAAAAACGTACAAAGAAAGACGATCATGATATTTATTTACTTATTAAGAAGAAATAAAAGTGTAAGATGGAGTGGTCAAAAGCTAATCTGATCAAGTGATCAAGTGGTGTGGATGGACACTAACAAGTTTAAAGGAGTCGCATCCAACCACCCGAAAAAGCAAGTAATTTAAATAAGTCTCATTATTGCCTATCATGACAAACCAGAACATTTTAGGTGGTGTTTGTCAATGATTTTATGGGTGTTTTTCAATTTCTCTGTAAGCTTACACAAATGTGAGTATAAGCTTGTTTTACATGTACATCTATATACCTACCTCCCATATAAGCACATACTATGAGGTATTGGGTTGGTAATATATTATGCCTAATGCATTGTAAACAAAGAAAACAAGAAAAGTAGTCAACTTCGCCCCAGAAGCTGCTCTCGAGTTAGAGAAAATTCATGTCGTTTGTAGCAGTGCATGTTTATCGCTTGGTCGTATTATTTATACTGAAACATATTTTTCTGGAGCATGCTTAAAGTCAACATGAAGAAAATAAGCAGTAAATAAGAGCGAAATAATACTTTTTTTCCAGATCTAATGTACTTTTGAAGTGCATCACATTGTAATCAATGATTAGCTGAAGCGTAGAAAGATAAGGGATTTTTTTTGTGTTGAGTCCGGAGACACAGATAGGTACACGTATTAATATAAAGTTCATCTAATGGATGGGTCTTGTTGGGCCTTATCGATCATGTCCCGTCTGTCTCCTCTCTCTTCTCTGTGTGTGTGTGTGTGAGTCAGGTCTTCTGCTCCTTTGGATTTACCTGAGGAACGGCGTGCAGCTCATCTTTCCCTGATTCATTCACTAATCGAATTGCTTTACCACTTTCAGTCAGACGCTCTCACTAATTCCTACCTTAAGAGAAGAGAGTGAGAGGGGGAGAGGAAGCAAGGGCGAATTTTTCTGAGCCGACGAAATCATTACAGGTACAAAAGCTCCCTCTGTTCTTGTAAAGTTGGCAGACAAAATAAGACAGCACTAAATGACAGCAAAAACAAAATACATACCCACTACAGTCCATACTTAAGTAATGGTGGTACGTAGCTATTATAAATGTGTAAACGTGGTAGTAAAGACGCACATCACACCTCTATCTCCGTCGTCTCTCAATGAAAGTACAAAAAGATGTCTTCAGAATAAAATCAGTCGACACGGCACCTCCAGCTCTTGTCTTTCTTGGAGTCTGGCATCTTTGCTGGGATAGCGTCATTAGCATTACTGCATACTTCCTAGGTACGGCTGTTCAACAACGACAACAACAGCAACACACCTTTACTCAAGTCAATTACATCATCTTGTACTTTTCTTTGTCTGTGTGATAGAAAATTGAGACGACACCATGTTACAGTCCACTTTAAAAACGATATCAGACAACCAGAACCTTGCGTGTATGCATGCATGGAGGTGGATGCAAGTAGTAATCAATTCTGAGCTTAAATTAAGTGAATTTTCGGGTCGTGTAAGTTATTAGAGAACTCAACGTGGTGATGAGGTGTGATAGGAACCCGAACCTAACAGTTTTAATGAATTCAATTCTTGAGAGCGTATAAAGTTTTCGTTTCATAAAAATAGATTTGCACTCTCTCTCCCTCTCTCTCATCCTCTCTAATTACTTTCGTATGGTTTCTTTTACACTTATATTTCATGAATTGAAAGCATAAAAAATATTAGTGGAATGATGATCCTTGTTTGTTTAAAATTCCTAGTGTGTCTGTTTCGAACAGAAAGATTAAGCTTAATTTTCCTTTTATGTACCTGTGCTTTTACAGACTATCATGGGAGTAGCAACGACAGTCAAAAGAGGAATTCAGACAGGGAGCTGTCGGAGACAAACGGCTCCTCAGTAAAAAACCTCCATCATCACAATCATCACCAGTCATCAGTTGGAAGTGGAGGAGTGGAACATCATCAACATCATAGTGGTGTCGACTCACCACGTAGCTCGTCAGAACCGGAAGGTGATCAGCTTTCATCCAAAACCGGGTCACCTCGTGACATGACCACTGACCGAGATGACGAAGAGATGAAAGATGGTTTGTCTGATGGAGCCGGTTCAGAGGGAATGGATGACCTACCCTTGTCATCATTTTAATAAAGTAAACTAAACCCAGCCTTGTGTACTGATTTACTGTTGTTTCAAGTGTATAAAATAAAATATGAACATATACTTCTGAGCATGTTTACGCACCACACTTTTGAGTAGTGTGATCATATAAAAATCGGAAAAATATTTCCGTATATTTATTCAACAGAAATATCATTTTTTTCTGTGAAGACTGTGTTATGGATTGTTGTACAAGCCACACTTATTACTGATGCAATACAACTCTTTAAAAAGGAAAGTCTGATGGAGATTGTTTTTCATTTCGTCTTCCTCAAAAGATGAACCACTTTCTTATGCACTCTTTGACTACAGGCTAAATTAATTAAGTCAGGAAATATTATGCTCACCAGGGCGTCCCCCAGTTGGTTGTCGATTGCTTTAACTTACTCTCTCAGGACATACACTCTCCAGAGCTATTTACGCTTTCCGTCACATCATGGTGTGTTGGTAGTTGTAACCCTTTTATGTACAAGCTTAAAAACAACTCATTGAGTCCGTTTTCAGAGAAAACGCGTGTTTGAAACGGAATACCGACCGACGACGGACGAACAACCGGTGGTGATGCAATGTTGGTTACCACAAGGGCGAACACACCACTTAACGCATTGTACATGCATTACTTCTAGCACAGAACGCAGGTTTATGGTGAGCTTGCATGTAGTTCCTACTGCTATAACTGCTGAAAGCCAGCGGAAAACTTGTTGACGATGTAGTCGATTTTCCCTTTTTTAAGAAGTTTGTACCGATTTTTTTTACAGTAAATGTTGTTCGTCTACCTTTTCCTAAGAAATGAACTTCCACAAATAATATACATCCTTTGTTGTATACGTAAGTCACGTCGTCGGTATTCTTCTTATACCGATGGGTAGGTCAGCAGACTGGATTTCCCTTATTCATTTAGAGCTTGCTTTGTTTTGGTCGGCATAAATAAGTCAGGAGCCTTCACAAGAAGGACGGAAGAGTTGATGAAGTTTCAATTTGATGATGCTAATTTCTTTTCTTTTTTGGAAAGAAAAGTGAGTTTAAAGCGTGTAATGAGAAATTGAGGTGAAGAATAGAATGAAAATTAGGGGAAACAATGAAAACAATGATATTTACTTCTTTCGCATCTCCTTTGATCCTTCTGTTCCTCTCGTCTATTTGTTGATGTTGACTGCCCTCTTCTTTTGTAAAAAAAACTACAAAAAGAAGAAGAAGAAGAAGAGAGATCATCCTGCTTTGGTGTTGTTTACAAATGTATGATTTTCTTCCTAAAAAGCCTACTTATTTGGAAAGGTAATGCTTTAAAGTTACTTTAGAATTCTGGGCAGACAAACGACGACGGTAGAAAGGAAGATGTAAAAAGTAACTAATATCCCTAAACATTAACAATATCACCACACGATCTCTCATGCATAATCGGATATGCCTTTTCCACTAGGACACCTTGAACTCTCTCAGTTTGTCAGCTTTACAGCACAAAGCTGGATACATAACAAGACCCAAGGAATCCCATTAAAAGGTGAGGAAAAGTGGGAAACCTTGTGATGATACCGTCATAATCAGCAGGATAAACCTATTGGAAGAACATGGTAAAACAGTGTAGGAACAATAGATTTGACTCGCTTGTTGACCTCCCACAGTTTTCACAAGCATATTATATGCAGTTTAGGTGGTAAAACGATACTGCTGTGGCCATTGGTCATTTTTTGTCTTGCTTCATCGTTCATCTGTCCTTAAAAAATACTATACCTGAAGAACAGTAAACAACAGAACAAAATTGGGCTGAGGCAAAAGACTCAAGACGATTTGTACAAAAACTGCACAAACAGCAACAAAGGTGAGATGCCAATATTCCCTTTTCCAAGCAGTCTCTTAAAAAAAACCGACACCATTTTATTCAGGGAACCTTGCTAGCAACTGCGGTGGAAAGTTTCGCCTTTGACCACATAAACAACAGGATGGAGACAAAAAGATAATTAAAACTGAGTAAATAATATGCAGGGTACCTGGAAAAAGTTGATGAGTAATGGACACAATAATAATATGGTTAAATAAATTGGAGTTTCCCGGTTCAATATGAGTCAGGTTAATGATGGCAAAGGCAAACTGAAGTCACGAGAATAGATTTTTAAGACCAAAAGTCAGTGCTGCACCAGCAGCAGTCACAACAGTAAAGCAAACCACCGACCAAAAACTTCCACGTTTGACGTTGCGTACCTGCTGTTGCTGTACTGTATGAAATTTTCTTGTGTTCTTTTCAAACTACCCCGCACGCATACTAAGAAAGATGTCGGTAGCTACGTAGAAAGACCCATACCACCACACTATTTTTCATGTTAACTGCCAACAAAGAACACGCTGGCTTGTTTCCCCAGTCTTTCTTTTCTTACCGTGTATACCAACTCCAGCGGCGAGCTAACTAAAAAACCAATACTTTGTTGAAATAATAACAGTGGAGAAAATGAGTAGAATCAATAAGAAAATTGGGGAAAATTGACATTGAATAACGTAAATGAGAAACTCTGTGTCATTGTTTACACCGCCTTCTTTACGAGTTGTTGCAAGAGTGTACTGGGTTTTCTAACAAAACCGTTCATTTCGTACTTCCTGTTGTTAGACCACTATTATTATTGTGTTGTTATTAGCATTACCTGACCCAGACAGAAATTTCATTAAAACTCACGTTTCCAGTCTACTTAGGGTACAGTACCTATATATCTTCACGTTTCCGTACATTTTAAAGGACTTTTAATATGAAACGAAGGAAGTTCTACGAATTTTAGATCCTTTTGTTTTACCCGCCTGCAAACGACAGCGTAAGTTAGCTAACACTTTACACAAGCAACCAGGAAGAATAATATGTGAGAGTAATCAAAGAGGTGTTATCATGAGAGTTCTCTTTTGTGGAGTACCACTTTCTGGGGGAGAAATGACTGTTGAACGTTACTGGCTCCAGTCTTTTGGCGATTACTTCTAAGAATTTTCATTCATTTTACGTGTGTGGGTTTTGCTTGAGCACCTTCTGCAAAGCTGTCTGGGCTTGATTCAGGTTGTTTTGTGAGTATTAGGTACTCGGTACTCGTCGGATTTTCGCCACAGTGGTAGATTAATCAGTTTTATTTGCACATGCATGAATTGAAGCTAATATATTAATGGCCCTCGTCTCCTTATTTTGTTGNATTTGCACATGCATGAATTGAAGCTAATATATTAATGACCCTCGTCTCCTTATTTTGTTGTTTTCAGGGAAGAGCTGGCCATGAAAGTTGGATTGACGGAAGCACGGATTCAGGTGAGATTTAACAAAAAAATACCTAAAAATTTAGGGTGTATAAATTGGAGTGAAAGATTCACAAATCACATCTGGCGGGATTATGGGCTGGCAAAAGTATGTGCAAATATTCACCTTCACACGTTTTTATGCCAAATCATCCTGCACTAAACTTTTACAAAGTTTTACCGTGGTACAGATTCGGTTAAAAAAAACTAAACCACTACGTCCCTAGCCGTAGACTCTTGATCAGAGAAAAGTGAAGAGAAACTAGCTAATGACAATACATGTCACTATACAAGTCAATATAGAAAATAGGGGTAATATAATTCTGTGATATAGGTACTAACTAACGGTAGCACGATTAAATCAGATCTTAATTTGACCTGTCAACTACATCTTCTTACTTTTCTAGTCTCATGATTATAATATGCACTAACTAAGGTAGTTAGCAATGTAAAGGAACCAAAAGCGGGGATATTTTATTTCATTAGTGCATAGTAAATTATTATTTAGTATGTATCAGCATTACAACCGATCCACTGCCGAAAACAGTAGCAAGGGTCAATCAAAGTATATCATTAAGTATGTATTATTAGTGCCTCAGTCAATATTTAAAGACTCCGACACCCTACCGGCTATGCAATTATCGTGTACACATAAGCATACATTGTTGTACATAATTTAGTTTAGAGAGCTGTTGGCAGACCACAAGAGAACGAAATTAGCTTTCATTCACGACGACGACACGATAAGAAAGAAGGAATGGATAGGTATATAAGGAGGAATGTGACGGAGCCGCTGCTGTGCAGCCGAAGAGATGGGGGTTGATTTGTTTTAATATGATTCTCTTCGATGATATTAGTATAAAATATGAAGCTACTAATAATAATGCAGTCTATAGGATGGTAAACAAGGGGTCTACTTGTGTTGATGATGATATTATTGATTACAGTTATTAAGGGTCAGCCAAGTCGAAGTAACTGGTTAATCATCAAGTTTCATCTTCAATCATGACAAACCCGACTCACCTCTCCCTCTCTTGCTGCTGCTGCTTGAGTTTCTTTGCCGTGTGGTGCAAACGTGTAACATTTATCTTACCTACTCGACAATGCATACATTGTGCGCCTAGTACTTTCTTGATGAATCATTTCTTCTCCCTACTAAAAATTTATGATTTATGTTTTGGATCGAAATGAGGACTTCACGAAATCCCACATTGTTTTACACCGGCGTAATTGCAATTTATTCAGTACAATGCGACTGAAGGTACAAAAATATTGATTTGCATAAAGTATTTTTTACTATTTGTAAATGCTGCGCTAAAGTCGATCTGGCAGACTTAATGCACCCTAATAACACGCTCTCACCACAAACACACCTCAGTATAAATTTTCGAGGCATGTGGTAGATACAGATAATAGGGTATATAGCTTTGTGAAAAGCCGTTAAGAAATTACTGGCTTTATTTATTGGCTTCAACTCAAATGTCTCATTTTGGCTGCTGGAATTTGCTTTTGAATTGCACACACACATACGTATACGAACGTGGTTATACGTAGATTATTATTATGTGCTTGCGTAGTGCCTACATATAGTCAGTCACTAATGAAGATATTTTTTTGTTCCAAAGTTCCTTGTTTTTTATGCATTTGGATTGAGACAGGGAGCATATTGAGAGATTTTTAAAAGTTTGAATACCGAAATTATAATAATACATGCAATTACAATTATTGTCTTCATGCAATTAGCAGCATAATAATGACAGTGAGAGCAGTGCAGTAATTATCAAAATGATGATTAGTGTGAGCAAGTTGGCATTCAACCAGTGAACTCTGAGGCTATATACATATAGCCTGCATGCATATGCATCCCCAATCCCCACTGCACAACACACACATGTATGTAAATAAATAAACACTACACGTTCAATGATGTGAGTTGTGACGGCATAGCTGAGGTTGTGCATTGTTTTTTACTTCGTCTTCACGACCAGAATATACTACGCTTAGAAGGTATTTGTTAGCGGTTAATTATCTGTCGAAACTTGAAACGTTAATACCTATACCATTTTCATGAAGAATTTATCACATTTTTAACAATTAACTATGTTCGCGCGAGGTTATACATTTACCAGCCGACCTGGTTTATCTCCACTTTACTAGCGCACAGCTCGTAAAAAGGGATTCTTTAACAAGTCGTAACAGCACATACGTATGTACGTACACAACTTACAACAATGCGCTGTAAGTTGTAGCTGTAGCGTTTTGATAGCTGCTGGAAGCATGAAAGTTTTTTTTTGTTTCTTGCCGTAGTTATGTGCTGATGTTATACAGCCTTTCCTTTTCCTTACCTGTGACCATACAAAAAAATCTCTGTCAGCTTGTTGTAGTGTACTTGAAACTGAACTTATTTTGTAACATCTACGCAGCATAATCATCTTGTAATTTCCATCTTATCCTCTGCGTGGACGTCATAGTCATGAGGTAAACGTGATCAAGATTCATTGAAGCAAGGTCCATTACGGTTTAATTTAGAAATCAGTAGGGAGTCGTGAGCTTTAAAATATTTAATGAAAAAATGTTTTTGGAAACCTTTTTGCTTGTTTTTTAATGTACTTTGCGGTAAAAGTCTTAAGTGAGCTTAAGGGGGCGTTTTCAAGGTTTGACTTTTGATTACGGTTATTACTTTTTCACAAGTAAAGAAAGGAAGAAGAAAAAAAGTTGTATATTTTTGAAAAAACTGGATCGTTTTTACTTACTCTGAAAGACATTTCTTGTAAAAACAGACAAAACTCGTAGTAGATAAATTTTCCTTTTTTGTTTTTTTCCTATCCCCTTCCTCTTCTGAGGAAACTAGAAGGTTTTTTTGCTCTCTGATTGTGTTTTACCCTGTGCACTTTATTGTGCTCCGTTCACATCCCACTTCTAATTACCTTTACAGAACTAACAACGACAGTAATTACATGTTCATGTTGATTACCGATACTCGTGGTAAAGTGGAAGGTGTGTCGTTCAATTACGAGAAGACGAGGAAAATCTAAAAAGTTGCTACTGCAGGCAGCAAAAGCGAAGGCACATGACTATAGATGTGATCGTGAAAGGCTTGCCCATCCTTGATGGGTCTTATCACCCCTCTCTATACATCCTGCCAAAAACTTTTTGTCTCCAATTTCGCTGAAAATTGGTAGGGTGGTACATTTTTATGCGCTGATTACGAATCTGTAATAAAACGAGAACTT
>JAHZNB010006026.1:0-26241 GCA_027744295.1 Callyntrura guangdongensis
CTTAATCATACTGCCAAAATCGCTAAAAGGGTGTTCAGTGAAAAGATTAATGGTGTTACTGGCAATGTTTGATTTGCTCGCTTCTGTGTGTGCCATACCTGTATCTCTGCTGATGGTGCTCGTATTAGGTAACAATAAAATTATAGTAACTTCATCAGTTACAAAAACAACAATACTATAATGTGTTTTACTTTCTTTATCAAAAAAAAAAAATCTTACTCATCTGGTGCCTGACATGACACGCGATTACAAGACGTACTGTTTTCTTACATGTGCTTACTTTTTTTGTATTTGTTTCTCACAATTTAACCTACAACACGCAACGGTCAAACAGGAAGATACGAGAATAGATTTGCAGCACTTGAAGCCTTCCGGATACTTTACTTACTCTTCTCATTAGGTAAGCTAGAGTGGAATATACCCAGCTCTGACAATTATGATGACCGTTTGGCATGGTCAACAACATTCTCCAAATCTTTCATTGCGGCCTTATAGTACACAAAAATATTATAATAATTATTGTTATTACATTAATCTCTTTTCATAATTTAGGTCGCACTGGATCAATATTTATCACGATCATGATAACAATCGAGAGGTTAGTTGACAACAGTTTTGTAATCGATACTTTTTAACGTATGTCACTTAGTTTTGTATGAAAATGTTAAGTAACAATATTTTTGAATTTGAAAGGTACATTGCTGTAGGGTTCCCTTTAAAGCAATGGATAACCCCTAAAAAGGCTCGCATTCATATAGCAAACAAAAATATTACAATAATTATTACTATTACATTAATCTCTTTTCATAATTTAGGTCGCACTGGATCAATATTTATCACGATCATGATAACAATCGAGAGGTTAGTCATGTTGTTGACAACAGTTTTGTAATCGATACTTTTTCACTTAGTTTTGTATAAAATGTTAAGTAACAATATTTTTGAATTTGAAAGGTACATTGCTGTAGGGTTCCCTTTAAAGCAATGGATAACCCCTAAAAAGGCTCGCATTCATTTGATGGTTTTGTTGAGCATTGTCATTCTTGTCAATTTACCCTGGTGGCTAAACAAAAGACTGGAACCGAATGAGACATTTCTTAACACTGTCAGCAAAGAGGGAGGCAGTGATCTTAGCGACTTCCCTTATATTTTCAAGGGAACTGCATTTTCCCGCAATGTTTATCCCATGTTTGTGTCGTTCCATTTGTTTGTTGACTTTGCTCTACCTTTTCCTTTGTTGCTTATTTTTAATGGGCTACTTTACAGATCGGTAAGTTTTTCAGTTTCAGATACATCAAGACACCATTTGATTACTGATGGATAAATGTGATTCTGAAAATTAACATCAATTTTACTTTTATTTGTACAGATCTATTTGTCTAACAAGGCAAGACAAACTTTGACCATCAGCCAGCGCAGGGAAATTAACGCTGCGAAGATGTTCTGTATTGTAGCAATGATTTTACTTTTGTGCCATACAGTTGCCGTTGTTGTTTTCATCTTGACACAAGTTAGTAGGCAGACATTTCGAGAGCTTCAATTTTGTCAAGTGCTTTCGATGACCTTAAACGCGTCAATAAACTTCATGGTGTACTACTTGTTTGGAAAATCGTTTCGGAAAGAATTTTGGAAGTTGATTCGCCCGTGCAAGTTATTTAGTAACAAGGTTGCCGTCACACCTACGTCAAGTATAAATGCGACCATCGAAATGGGCGTCACTGGAAAGGCACGATCCATTAAGCAGCTACGTACAGGTGGTGGTGTTAACATGCAGGCGTAAAGAAGATTTATTCTGGTTTCGTGACTGGTGCGTGATTCATGTGAAAATTAAATTACGTACACATCCAAGCTACACAAAAAAATTCAGCTGTCTCCACCGTCAAAGCCATATTCTTCTCCAATTTCAGACTTTAAAATGTATAAAATATGATTTTGGTGAAGGTAATAATGAGAGTGACAGCTTGGCTTGGAAGGCACGTTAATGTGTTCTACTGCTATTGTCCAGCTAATTTGGCGACAACTTGTCTGGACTGAAGCGGCCGAGGCCAGTTCAGACTAACAATGAGACGAACAAACGTCGGGATTGGACAACTGCGGGCTACTGAGAAGTTTTGGACAAAATCTAAATGAGACATGAGAAAGGGGACGAGTTTAATTGTAAAATTGACATGAACTAACAGTCATTCTCATTATAAATTGTGTCATAAGCAAATCCCAGATTTCATTTTCAGTAACTTTGCTTGCTAAAATAAACTCAATCCGAAGGAGTTGTAATATACAAACAAATATGCTTGTTCAGCATGTCTAATCTCTATCTCTTGTCTGTGTGTGTAGATAAAGACTTGTAACCTGTGTAGTAGCTTGTTTAATTATGCAATATGAAAATTGGCGTATTCGTTTCAAAGCAAGGGCCATAATATGATCTAATGTATATTTTTGGTGCTAGGTGAATTAACCTCGTCCTAGAAAAAATGTATGTCGTTTTGTGCTTCTACTTGGGACATATTCAACCAATTTAAAGTTGCATTTGACGACAAAATACTGAGATGTATTTGCAGTCTTTCTTTATTCTTATTCTTAAAATCAAATTTATATTGCAAACACAGTCAAATCACAAAGGTTTTTTCCTCACAAATCACAAAAAGTTAATACATACTATTTAAATTGTGATATCAAAAGGTTAATCTTGTCAGACAGTTCGGCGCCAAGTCCCGATTCTGATATCTTGATAAATAATACTGTCTAATACGTTCATTTTTGTATGGTAATACTGGTAATTGTAAATTATTTTGTATGGTTTGTGTCATTGCATATGTATCCGTACGGTACCGATTTACTTTTTATGTATGATTTGTTTTTTTTATCAATAATTGAGTTCAGTTCACTGTAAATACTTGTTATGCAAAAGTTACTTGCTTACGTAATGGTACAAAAACACTTGAAAGGGCAGATGTCAAAACAGCAAAGATGCCTAGGATAATACTTATTTCGTTATTTCTTTAATATTTAATTTTTCATCTTAACTTCATCATCAAGAACACATGCATTCCTAAAACAAGCTGAAAATAGGAAACTTGATTGTAAATACTTTTAATGTAAATAAACTTTTTGGCAAAACAACCTTAAATAATAATATTATTTATTTATTATTTATTTTGTGTTAATATGTTATTAAAGCGCTGGCGAAATTAAGATTCTACGAACTGCCAGCCTGTCTAGACTGTAAAATATGAGTCATTTAAAAATTACTAGGAACCTGTCAAGTGCCAGTTATCGAGTATTACCAGCTTAGCCTGTTGATTTTTGTCGCCAAATAATAAATACGATTTACACATTATTATTCGTCAGTCATTATGGAATCTTGTTGTGCTGTGTGTACCATTACCATCTTCAAATACAGAGTTACTTACAACAACTACAATTACACACTCACATCTTTTAAGTATAATTCGCTGAACCACATGATCATATCTTTTCAATCGGCGTTGAAGTAACTGGGAAACGTGCTTAAATACGCATTAGGCATTCATCTTTTCTAAGGTTTATTGACACTTTTGGCGCGTGAATGTAATAATATGAATAAAATTTGAACGCAAAAACTCTTAAATAACAATAAAAAAAGATGTTTACCTTAATAATTGCGTGCATCATGTAAAATACACACATAAAATAGTTCTAGTCTAGTTAATAACGACGGAACAATTTGTTATGTGACAAGTATGCTAAATAGTCCGTCATTTGGTGTACACTTTTTTGTACTCACAAAGATAAGTTTGACAAAACCACAGAACAACCTAACAACGCTTGATCTTGTTCATTATAAAAGAATCATAAAAAATCCTTACAAAATTCTTCTGGTGCAATTCAGTTCAATAGCTCCTTCTCTAATTGATCACATTTCTGTAAATGATTTCCTTTGTTTTTATATAATTGTTTGCTCGGAGAGATACAAACAATAGCAAATGAAATGATTAATTTTAAGCAATCAAACCATGCAAAAATTCAATAGTTTTGTTCTTTTAATAAAAAAATGCAGAATGGTAATTGTTCTAAATATTATACAGAGTTGACACGTAAAGCATATTTGCTCAAATGAAAATGACTCCTTTGTCCTTACAGTTTGCCCAGCCGCCTAAAGATTTCGTATGTTTATGAACTCTTAATGTGCCACATAAATTTGTTTTGATGCTGGACTAAATCGAATTGTAAATCTTTTCTTTGACAGCAAAATACTTTTCTATACTAATTTTTTCATCTGACGGTGAAACCGGAAGGTTAACGTGTTTCTTGCACACAACAATTATCAATATAGTCCAATATAGTCCCATGTGTGAAACAGTAGTACACAGTACACACAGTAGAATATAGGCACTTTTATCAATAAAATGTGTAGTAGATAAATTAACTATCACCTTTTTCTTTTTTAAACACTTGAACTGAGCAGCAATGAAATGTGAGCAATGGCTTTTTGCTTTTGTAGGTTTATGCCGCTGTTGCTGACGTCCCAAATCAATAACTTGAAATAGGAACTGCAATTTTATGACCAAAAGCACTTTACATCCATTATTATACTTGTTGGTCGACATAAATTCTGGCTTGCCAGAGCGAGATATACAATTTCCAGGGAGTAAATATGGAGCACTACTTTTGTACTACTCGGTAGGCTCCATGTCACTTTTTAATGTTTTTCTGCTGTAGCAGTACAATTATAGGAGGGTACTCTTTATTAGGTTTCTACCTAAAGCACTATATGAGCTTTCATCATGCATGTAGGAAACAAGTAATAACTGGTAAGTTTATTGTTTCTATTTTTACATTTTTCATATGAAATAAAATGACAACGCATCTGCATCTCCCTCATCTCATCTTACCATTAGATCAAGGTCGTCTAATCAGGTGTTGAGATAGAGAATACTCGTCGTAAATTTTTGGCTAGACACAAGCTTGTGTGCATATACGGAAAACTGAGAAAGATTTTTAAAAGATAAAGTTAATAGTATTCACTCAGGTCATGTTGTCCTGATCATGTTCTGCCTTACTATGTAGAAGATTATTTATGTGACCATCCAAGCTTTAACACAGTGTAGGAATGTTGACGTAGGAAAGTAAAACATAGTGACTAAATGAATTGGCAAGCAGCCTGCCTGTCACACACATTATATTATAGGCATTTTTACAAATCAAGATCAAAAGGGGAATTGCATCCAATCCAACTGCTTCAATGAAAACGTATATGTGTATGTGTAACGTATGTAATGTGCACAATATTTACAAGATATGTTGTTTCACATGGGTTAATGATTTATCTGTGTGCGCTACACCTTTTGCCTTTCCTCACATTATCTGGAGCCACTAAACATAATGAAATTATTACATGCATGTACTCTTAACGTGAACGGATTTTCTTTTTTTAATTTATTGCTGTGCATTTTGAGACGCACGAGTCACAACCAATAATCGATTATTATCACTAGTTGTAAGAGGATAGTCATAGGTAAAGATGTAAGTAGTCGATAATTTTAACGAAATCTCAAGGTGACTCAACATGACAATGTGAGACCTTTAATTGGACAACAATCTGTACCGATCGACTATAGAAGACATTCTCTGGGATGGTACTATAATAAATAGGCATATGACTGCAATGGACTGCCTTGTCTGTCAGTCTGTAAAGTATTCCGGCCGGTCGTCCAGTTGTAAACAATTTCCTCTAGAAACTTCCAGGAAACTACCAAATTGAATTCGAGAATCCATCCCAGGGAAGTTGTACATGAATTTTACGTAATACTCCGTAACTATATACCCTCAGATGCATATAAAAATACACAGTTTCGCCAAGATTCGGTCTCGGACCTCCCACTTTACCAAAAATAATTCGGTGGAATTAAATATAGCTTATACTTTAGGTTTAAGCCAAAGGTTTACTCATCAAATATAAATAAAACTCGTTAACTTTGATTAAATACCCTTTGCACATTTTAATTTTTAATCTTCGTGTCTCAAATTAACTACTCAAATGATTGTTAGATGGGGTCGATCAGGTTCTAAAACATTCAAATGTGCGCTCTTTAAAGATGCTATGAAAATTTACATGGCGCTACCTTTTATTCTGTACAAGGGTCTTATTAGGTAGTATGTGTATACGACATGCATTAAGTATTCGGTAAAGTGTCCATACATCACATCACACTCCGCAGTTGGTACAGGTACTTAAACTACAACAACTAATATTTGTGGTAATGACGATATGTTGATAAAATTAATAGACAACCAATTATTGACTCATTGTTTTCCTGTAACTTGTAAATTTATAAAAGCTTAAAATACTACGATTCATAAAGGCAAACAAAGTCTTTGACCGTTTTGTGGCCATCATGAGCTTGTGCAAGATCAAAATCAGCCAAATAAACGGCAAATTGACAATGTTATCATTTAGAGTAGAGTTGTCATAAGACGGGAAGGTGTAATACAAATTGGTTGATTTAAAGATACTGTAAAGTCGATGCTTATTGCTTGTGCGTAAGTTCCTTGATTAAAAATTTAGAATACAAAACTTTTATGTGGAAAACTGTACTTACTACAATATTAGCCGCCAAGCAAGGTATTCGTTCTTCAAAACCAATCACATAAAATATATAACCAATAACGGTATATAACGACAGAACAACTGCACTTCACATATTAAACTACAAAATTGTGCATAAAAAATAAACGATAACTCAAAACCAGGAAGATGGCAGAACAAAGGAAAGGTCAATATATAATATAATCTACACGCCTATAGGGGCTGATTCCGTTTCCGTTGTTTCTGAATCGATTCCAAAGAGTTCAATATACGGCCTTTGACATAAATTTGAAGCAGTAAACATAACACTCATGCGAAATGGTGGAGTCGGAGTGTACGTGAGTAGGATGTCATAAAACAGCGGCTTAAAAACGAAGACATCGGGACACAAGCTTGCTGTTTAACTTGTCGTGCAAAAAAGATCTTATCCGTACTCCATTTTATGTTGAGCAACTTTTTTTCAGCGCGTAAGATGCTTTACTTAGATTTACGACGACGTCTGTGACAGCGTCAAAAGTAATGCAAGCGAAGAGAAAAAATCAACGCGCTGTAAAAGAATTTGGACTTCACTTTGCGCGTAGACATTTTTCTACACGGATAATGCACGTAGCACAACTATTCTTACAACAACCAGCCAGCCATATTATGCAGCATGCGCTTTACGAAAGAAAATCTAGTTCATTAGATTATGGAGTCAGTCGAAGAGCTTCGATTCGGTACCACGACGGCTGTTTCAGTGATGATGTCACGACGGCTTATAACGATTTGTTACACTGTAAAATAAACACGTGGGCATTTAATTTTTGAGCTAGCTATTTTTAACAAAATACCAATAATACATATGAAAGTTCAATTTAAATGATTATAATAGACAAAAGTGGATTTTAATATTCAATTGTTTTCATATACCACCGGAAAACATGTTTCATTTCGTTCCTTGTAAAATGCTTCATATATTCTGATTTTCTTGATAATTATTTTTACAATTTCCAGTCGACTACTTATTTCATTTTACAATGTTATTTCATCTAGGCGTGTGATCATTTTTTGGAAATAGGTAAATTTTGTGATTTCACATTTTAACAAAAAAATACTATTTGAAATTTGAAAGTAAGCGGAAGGACTACGACTAAACAAACAAAAGTTGGTCATGTTCAGTCCATAATCAGAACCGTCACGAAAACTATATTTAAATTTTTGTCAATAAAAAGTGTATTCTAAGTATACTATACTACTTTCGTTGTTTATTTGCAAGCAATCCTGTCAACCGCGCTTTCAAAAAATTGTGGAATGTTACGGATATGCAAGATTTTCAAAAGTATTCCACATTTAAGCACACGAAAGGGGAAGGCCGTTGTAAGTTTACTACAGTTTACATCAAGAGCATTGCCGTTTGTAGAGAATTTTTATTACTAATACACCATTTTGAACCAACGAAACGATCATGGCTGAAGAAAGGCAAGTTCACATCACGTCATTTTATCTGTTTACCACATATTAACATATTTGGTTGTTCTAAAATTAAGTGTATGTCAACTCTCTTGAGTATACACTTCCTTAAAAGCTCAATTGATGAGTCCAACATTTACATTGCTGAAATTCTTGTAGTATGTATGTATTTTAATTCTTTGTGATGATGTGGTGTAAATACATTATGTGAATTAGGAATCAAGGAACCTATGCATATTGCATAATTTTTATGCTGAGCTGTGAGATGCCACTTAAGATAGATCTTTTAACGCTCGATGTTAAGGGAAAATGAAAGTCTTCCTTCACCAAACTTCCGCACTTTTAGACAAGACAACTACTATAAAACCCTAACTTTTACCGTCCGGTAGAGTACAGGGGATGTAAAAGGTTCTTTAAGTTTAGTATCTACGATCACACACAATCAGGTAAAGTTTTTTTTACATACCTCTAAATTTTTTGTTGGTTTCTGCCAGACACCGGCCTTACTTTGCAATAAAATTATCAAAAAAACTTTGTTTACGTCACGTCTACACCCACGATAAATTATACGACAGAAGTTGGTGTTGTTAGTTGTTACTTTTTTTACTCGTCCTGGCGTCCTGTGTTTATACACTATTTTTTTTTAACAAAACGTCTGTTGTGTTCCGGTTCAGGAGGACTTGCACTTTGAAGAAATTCACTTTAGTTTTTCATGATTTGTGACGATGTTATGATGAACGGTTTATTTTTCCTACTTCTTGTGTTGCCGCTTTGCAAAGTTGGGCGTAGCTTACAGTAACATGCCGAAAAAAACTTCCTTGTCTCTGTGTATGCATATTTTTATATTTGTTTGTGTAATAATGATATTGATTTTGATTATAAACGAAGCCCTTGCTAAACAACAATCGGCCAAACTAGACGGACACAACCATGTACTTTTTAACTACATGTGCAACAATGCTGCAAAACACTTCTGATCGGTATCTGCACTTTATTTACATAAGCAGTAATACATACATCTTTGCTCAATTCCCTCAATTACATGTAATCTTTCTTTCTTACGTTTTCTGTCTCTGGGTTTAGTTCTGCAACACTGTATACAAAAATTTTGCCTTCGGCAATCACATTGCTCTAATGTTATTAAACTTCAGACTTACTTTAAGTATGTATCACAGCGCGCCCTTATGGTTGTTGAATCTGAGTCAACAGAGGACTAAATATACTGATTAATGATTAAAATTATACATGACAATAGTTTTTTTTTACAAGAAATTTTTGCTGAAATGCATATACGTGGTATATTTGTAATTGCATCACTAATTCTAATTTTCCATTTATAATTCTGTTTTAGTTCGTCCACTGGTTACATTTTATAATTTACGCTGCTTGACTGATTGTGTGTGATCTCTGATGATGCTGTTTGGTGCAACCTTAACAAGTGTAAAAATAAAGTCAGGTAGTTGAACGTGACTGTGTCTATTTGACTATAAGCGACACATAGAACAACGTCGTAATTGAAGTACTTTGAACAGGGTTGATACGTATGGTCTATAGCTTATTCAAGTACAACAAATTACTTATTTATATTAAGTGTTTGTGTATCTTGAAGGCATCGTTGCTGCAATAATGATAACAACTTTACTGGTACGAGGTCAGTTTCTGATGATTCCTTCCTCACTAAAAACTTAAATCAACTGTGCGTACAGCAAAAATCTTTGGCAATTTAGCCATTTTGTGGTTTCTTTCAGTGTGAAGCACTTTACTTATAAACTCATCAGGAACAGAGATATATTACGCAGAATGTTCAGAAAATGAGCAGGTACACTTTTCACACTTTATGATCTTTTTAGGTACACGTCGATGGTGTTTGCATACCAAATTAATTTCAATTAATTACTGCACATATGAATAACTATGATTATTTGCATTTTATCACCTCGCTTAATCCACAATATGCCGTGTTTAAGCAACACCTCCTAAGCTTTATGCTTCAAAATGAGTAGCATTAAACGTACCTGTTCAAAATTGATGAAATTAAAAAAACAACAAGTTCCATTTCTTCATCGTTAAAAAATACAAAGCGTCTAGGAATAAAAATTTAATTTGAGAGTGACTGTGACACTCGTCTACGTCTTCATAGAACAGTACCATGCACGTCACTGGGGCATCCGACAATCACACAAAACACCACTGCACTATTCTTAACTATTACAAATGATTGTAGGTGCTCATTAATTTGACACATTTCAAAAGTTTCACAAAAGTATGAGTTGTTGTTGTTGTGATCTTTTGTTTGGCCACAAGTCTACGACTGTTGAATTTGTTTTATTCCACGTTGGATAGTAAAATTATAAATATAAATTATGAAAGACACGTCTTGTGCGGTATTTGGAATGCTAATCCAACGTGATCATAATATTATTGTGTTATTTTAAATGGCAAGATCACTAACTTAACGTGCTTTTGTTTAAAAAAAACTTGTCAAAACGATTCAAGCATTAATATGCATGCATACGTGGATGTATTATTACTTACAAAACATTTTCTGGCAAACTTCAGATAACCCTTCCCTACTTACAGGGCTCTCATTCAACTCAATTCCAAACACAGTCGTCATCACTTTGCTACATACGTACGGGAATAAACTCCGTGCCAGTAGTGATTAATAACATGATGGGGTTACTGCTGTTACTCGTACACGTTAAAGACTACATAACAGTTAAATAAAAACTTATGTTAAGTTATAAACAAAAATTATTCAGTTCTTTACCACTTTAACGGTATTAGTGATTAGTGATTATAGTGTACACTTTACATTATCATTTCCTGTCATGCTGATTGTATAATATTCGTTTATCTTTGTATACACTCACGTGTACTTTGTTATTTTCGTATGCACTTTTATTTTTGTGTAGTTTGTGGATTGCCAGACACAGACCGTACTTGTGTGGATTGTTCAGATACACAGAGGTAGCCTAAAACTAATAAACAGACAGTGTTCGTTGTAAAAGTAAAAATGAACTGTCCTTTTTTCCAAGTCCAACTCGAGACCTTAATCTTTTATCATCCCAAACTCTTTATGATTGTTGTCTGCGCGAGCCGTCTGTAACTCTGTATATTTGTCACAAACAATAAGGTTTGAGTTGTATTGTTGGATTTACCAGTGTATTGGAAACTATATAACACACTATTGTTGTTATGCATGCAGTGCGTGTATTAAAGTGAATGAAATGGACAGATATAACAATTAAGCATAAAATACTTATCGAAGTTACAGGCTACTTACCTTTACCTATAAAATTTGGTTGGGATTTTAGATGCTGTTTATTTAACCCTAATCAACAAACCCTTCTTGATACAATATTTTCGATGATGGGTTATTATTATGCACAAGTACACTGTGAGAGTGCTCTCCAAGGTGCTGCTGCACTTCAACAGAATTGTTGGGTTGTATGTACTTGTAAACGAGTGGCGAGTGCTTATTATACGCTGACAGTTTCAATGCTGTTTAGATTTAAGAAAATCACAAAACTCATCTATGCTGATGATGATGATACAGACCTTTTTTTTTACATTGACGAGCTTGTATTTATAAAAGAAATAAGGTGGATTTTTGGACTCTTTTGAACAATCAGCAATTTTTTCGACAATAGCCTGGAAGAATAGTGGGCACCACATCCACCACCACTAAAGCAATTTCGCATTTCTAAAGGTTTGTTGTAAATACAATAATTTTATCCCTTATCCCCGTCCAATTTGATTCTTCTTCACATCTAATAAGCTTGAAAGCAATCATGCCATTTCAGAGGAAAGACGGGAGAGCGTTTGCCCAATGCAGTTGGTTGTTATACAATCTCATGTTGTGAGCAGTTTACATAATAACAGGGTACTAATATCAGAATTTATGGAGTCTTTCTTGTAAATTAAAATAAAATCCAGTCGTATTGTTGTGAGTTTTATATCATTAGGTAGTGAGTGTGTGCGCTCATCACTGTGAATAGAGAACAATAAACTGAAGTAAATTATTTTTTCTTTTTAGCAATACTACCTATTCAAACAAAACACTAGACAGTACAACCAGTTTCTTAAAACGAGATTTCACGATACATTAATCATTTGTATACGACGGCAGATGGCAAGTTTCAAGTTGGATTTACCAGCAATTTTCGCAATTTTGCTTTTATTTCATGGTTCAATGATAAAGTACTGAACACAGGCTGCTTATGATTTTTCCGGAACATTGTTCCATTTTCACAAAATATCAACATGGGTAGGTTAACTTTTTTGTAACACACAGGGATTTCCATTTGTAAACAGGGATTTGTAACATGATGCGACTCTGTCAAATACATATAGATCTCAGCATTGTCCGGCACATAGGTATTTTGAGACAGTTCAATTTCTGAATTGCTGAGACAAAAAGCAGACAAAATTAATGAAATTTCCAGTCAATCATCGACATTTTCTTTTCAAATTATGTTGACTTCTGTTTAAACGACGGATTGGGAGTCTTTAAAATTATACGAGTTCTAAGCGTGACGATAAATTACCTAAAAGAAATCAATGTAAAAAGGTTAATTTATTTTGTAAAAAATATGTACTGCTTGATCTTTTGTTTGCATTGACACAGCATGAGTTGCAATATTTAATATGATCAATTTCAACATACCTAGGCTTGTATACATGAATGTGGAAAATGTCATTAATTCAACTCTCTGTAAAATTGCATAGAATTAACTGCTATTTTTTATATTAAACCAAGTTCATTTTCCTAGAGAAGGTATCTTGTAAATAAGGCAAGTGTAATTGCGGCAATGCTTGTGGTTTTGATAGCTCCTTTGTTTCCTGAACCTTCACCTGTCTCTAATTCATCCTCTTGAAACCAACATTGTAGCCCCCAGATTTTAAAATTCGTAACCTTAACTGTAGAGTTAGTATCTGCTGGACTCCAATTTTGTACAAATAACCGGTCAAAAGGTTGAGATGGATAGTGCAAGGCTGTCATTGTTGTAATACCGTCGTCAGTGAAAACTTCAATGGAGGAAACATCCAAAAACATTCTTATGGTTATCACTTTGTCCAAAAGTTCGCGTGTTCCTGTAGTATGAACTGTCTTGTCGGCGAATCCCTTAAATCCGACATTACCTGACTTAGACCTATCTAGGTACCAAGTGGTTTGGTTTAGACCAAAACAAACTTCTTCATTAACAGAGTTTGCTGCGCATATCGAGAATTGTGGTCTATTTTCTATTTCCACTGTAATCTGAACTTCCATTAACGGATTTTTGAAGCTAGCAGCTTCTGTCAGATGAACCAAGGATTGGGGCACCACAGTAATTTCTTGGGTGTTTTCTAAATGCTGTAAAGGGTTACGTAGAGCCTCTAGCTCTTCAATGGGAGTAGATACCAACCGATATTGGTTTTTATCCTTGTCTAAAACACGAAGGCTTAGTTCTCGTGGAATAGTCATTTGGCCTCGCCAAGATGACGTTGGTGTAGAATCGGCGTAGAGCCAATTACTCATCCAACCTATGTAAATAAATCTTCCCTTTGGTTCGTTGGAAAACGTAACGCCAGCATAGTTATCCGGACCTGTGAACAAATTTATAACAAATGTTTACTGATTTTTTTGTAACGGGTTTTCTATCAACCATAAAAGTACTATTACACAAGTTATAATATTTGTCTGGAGAACTAACCCCAATCTAACCACTGTGGACTCAACAATTGATTCGTTTCAAATGAAATAACTTGGGAATTATTTGCAGTGAAATTTCCAACAAAATATTGAGTTGCTGATCCGCCATTAGGACCCTGTGTATTAACAAAACATCCTTTTGTGATAAACAAAATAGCGGTCATCCATACCGAAAGCAGTATATGTATTTTAAACATAGAAACTTGGAAGCGGGTATTAAGCAAAGCGGTGGAATGATAGCAATTTTTTCCTTTGTATATGTTGCAACTTGCAAGCAAGAACTTACTCCAGGATTAATACTAACGAGTAGTACCCACTGCTCAATTGTCAACTGTGGACTGATGTCAACATTAAATGGCATTAAGTCGGGGCATTCCCATACACCGTCATGTACGCCGTATTCTGGCTTAGCCCCAAATTCACTTTCTTTCTTCCAGCTTTTTAGATTCGTTGAAGAGTAGAACTCAATTTTATTTTGAACAGCCAGTGACATGATCCACTTTCCATTATGGAAAAATACCTTTGGATCGCGGAAATCCGGGCTATTGGATACCAAGACAGGGTTGCTTTCAAATTTCTTAAATGACATTCCCTTATCCAAACTGTATGCTAAACTTTGACTTTGTTTCTGATGGGTTTCTCCAGACGCACTTGTAAAAATTGCCACAATTGGGTCGATTGTACCATTTACGGGTTTAAACCCGGCCGTGTTTAAAGTATCAACCACAGCGCTCCCACTATAAATAAATAAATTCACATTTGATCTTATATTCAATCTACCAACAACGCCAAATAAAATTCTTCCGGTTTTTTTTCTCCGTAGATAAGCTCTAATGTTGAATTATAAATGAATTATAACATTTTACAGTACCTAAATATATCACCGTTTTTGTCCGGCTCCAATGCTACGTCTACCTCCCGCCATGTAATTAGATTGCTAGAAATGGCGTGTCCCCAGTGCATAGGACCCCATACCTGTTTTCACAACAACGTGTCCGGTTAGATTTAAATAAACTATCAAAAAGAAAGATGCTGACAACAGTTTTTGCAAAACATAATAAAACAAGACTAAAGTCATACCATTGAACCCGGATGGTAGAGCATTGAACACTTGTCTGTGAAACCCTTGGGCTTGCCTCATACAGTTGTGCCAAGCTTACTATAAGAAGTATGCCGGCAACAAATTTATAAAATAAATTCATTTTTCCAAAACTTATTATTGGGCAAGTATTAGTATTTCCAGAACAAGCTTGCAACAAACGTTTACTTTTTCCGACGTGAAACAACAGTGAACAAATTATTGATATGAAATGTTTTTGGATCCTTCCTTCGCAAATTCAACGAATCAACTGGCTTTGACTTTGACTGACTGCAACATTTTTACTATAAAAAAGTTGCAAAGGTACAATATTGGAGATAACGATAAAATTAGTTAATACATGGAATGTTGGATGGTGTTATTGGCAAAAGTATTCTATTTATTACAAAACGTACGTGTATTCCCTCTTATTGATGATTCAATGAAATTGTTCGCATCATGAATCAGGATCGGTGATGATGTGACGCTAAAGTATGTACATGTACATTTCATGATGAAATTTTATATTGTCCTTTTGTTTCCCGAACTCTGGATGTATTGGATGATGGCACAAAATCGGATTGTTGGAATACGGATGACGTATAAAAAATCCTTACAGAGTTTATTCATTTCATTACTTTTACACGTGACGTTGGTGTAACGGAGAACAGGAGGTATAACAGGTAGAGCTTAGAGGCGAGGCAGGTATAGCATAAGTTTCAATCACAGTCACGTTTTTATGCCATCATTACCATCTCAATGACAAACAATAACCTGATAGCTTCCGAGTGATAAATATTTTGCATTTGATTTAAATCCAATGGTGTAACCAACCTTGATACAAATTTGCAATTGCATTGTATATTATGTCGTCTACGGGATGAATTGGGTAATAGAAAAGTAATAATGCTAAATGGATACAATTTTTGCTCCCAACTTCCAACTATATACAAACTTATTTATGTTTAGGTTGTACTGAAGTAACAAATATACAGACGTTCACGTAAGAAATAGTGGTTTAGCAATGAATGAATGTCGTTGATCGGTTGTCTGTCGCGGTTTGTCGACACGCAATTCAACGCTGTCGATATTTGCCAAAAATCGCGAATTTGAATTAATACTACATATGTATTTGTACTTTCATTTAAAATTACCAATCTATTATCACTACTTATAGTGTAAATATTATTGTTGACAAAATTATGGTAACTTTATCAGTCTAGTAATAATAAAATTATTTTTCAAGCTTATTGCATAGTCATGTCCAGATTTTTGATAAATATTGTCATACGTCCGCCGTAAAAATTACATCAGAATTTTTCACTTCTCATTTGATAATTATAAGGATTTGATTTATATTTCGTTCAATCAACGATGTTCTATTTTACTATAAAAAAATGATGAGTATAAAATGTCGTTGCGTTCAATACATGTAAAAGTCATACGCAAAGAGCTCCCATGTATTCTAGCTCACTGGTCATACGAGTAATAGAGTATTAAAATGAGTATTATAATACTCATTTCATTATGGTACCCATCAATCGCATGGGTTACCATAATGACCTAGTTATTTGTTCAACACTCTCTGTGTATATCTTTCCAATATCTTTCCATCTTCATCAAGAAGCTTTATTTGAAAGATGAAGAGAAGTATAGTATCTCGCTCGACGACAAAGACGATGAGCGAATGAATATGCACTTCTTAAAATGTGAAGTTATTTATCTGAGAAATCTGCGTTAGTTGTTGATTTCGTTAAAAAATCTTTAATTTTCTAACTAATTAATACAGTTTAAACAACAAACAACACTTCGTTCAGTTTATGTGACGATGGCTGATAACGATAGTACAGACAAAACTCCACACCCTGCAGAGTCAGAAAAACCAACGCCTCGTAAATCTGCGAGTAAATCTGTGACCTTGAACACTTCCCCTTCTTTTCCTAATAATGAACCACAAAAACGACCTAGTACTAATGACTCTGATAAGTCTGCAACTAGTGGTGGTAAAGCCAAAAGGTCCTTATCGTTTTCAATGGGACGAAAAGCTTCTCTACGACGTGAATCAATGCGTTCTAGTTTACTAACTACTAACAAAGTTGGACCTGCTCCAGAGATTGCACCCGCGGCCACATTAAATGCCACCGAGGTGGCCAAGGTGCGAGAGTCAACTAGTGCTCCTCCCCCAATATCGGGGATACCATTAACCGTTTTACCTTCAAAGGTCGCATTCTCTGGGGGATTGGCTGTATCAAGCGAGGCAAAAGGGTCAAAAGGTCAAAAACCGACTGTGAGTAAAACTAGAATCCCAAGCGTAAGTGACGGAATCAAAGCAGCTGCGTCGCGATATCGAGTACAAAAAGCTCCCACTCAATATGAAGTGAATATGCCCAGAATACCTCGATATTCGGAACGTCGAACTGCAGGTGCAGGTGCCATGAGGAGCGAGGAACAAACCAGCAAAATTCACATTAATCCACGTACCTTGGGATCCTTAGTAAATACTCTAAAAGCCATTTACGGCACAAACTTTCAAGCAACAAAAAAGAAAAAGAAAAAAGCCAAGAAAACTTCAGACTCAGAATCGGACGAGATAAAAGATAAAAAAGAAGAGTTAACCGACGACAGAGCAGAAACGCTTGCGATGAAGTTGTACGGAAACCAATCTAATGTCATTAAACAATTTTTGGATGAAAGGAGGGATTGCGAAAGAGAGCTGGTTTTTAAGGAAGCGACTATTCCAAAATGGGTTAAAATCTTCTGGAAAGTTCATTTCATTTACGAGTTTATGTAAGTTTTCACTTTTCACCGAAAACCTAACATAAAATTTTGTTTGACAATTTTAAGTTAGTAACCCCTGAGGGTTGGTTGCAACATGTTACACATTTTTTGGTTAATTTTTAATTCTGTGTTATTGTGATAGTTCTAGCTGTTTACTACTCGTTAGCGTATTTTACGGGACATATTCCGCCATTTTCCGAAATCACAATGAGGACATGAACCTTCTGGAATTCTTGAGTTTGTTTATTGAAGTCGATGTCATTATACGATTGCTTGTGGAGGCGTGGAGAAGTAAGACGAAATGTCAGTACGAGGTGTTTACCGTCAACTATACATTTATTCTAGCAATATTGGACGGTCTCGCCACCATACCATTTGCCTATTACTACCTCTATTTTATTGGAGATCGTGCATTGACAATTGTGGATTTACAAATTTTACCACTATTTTCCTTGTTCAAAATTTGCCACGCCTTTCGTATGACAAAGATTTTAGGTAAATAGAAATTCAACGCAAATGGTACAATGATACAAATCAATTTACTAAAAAGTGTAATAATTTCTTATCGTTTGTTAGTTAAACTGGAGAACGACATGAATATTAGGGGACATGCAAAGTTTATCGTATCTCTTATGCGATACATCATACAGTATTTATTGGTCGTACATATTTTGTCGTGTATAATTTTTTGGGTGGGAGGCAAGGTGAGAGAGGTTCATGAATATTTCAGACGACAGTGAGTACCGATTCGGTAAATACACAGGTAATGTAATGTTGTTTTTTGCCACTATTCCAGTCGTATTTGGATTGGCTGCTCAATCGCAATTCTGAAAAATCGTCCGAGAGAGAGTTGGTAACCTTTCTGTCAATCAGATCTCGGTTAGCAAACCCTCCTGAAGAATTTTTACTGCCTTATCCAGATTCATTTGGTTTTTACATTCTGTCTGTGTATCTTGTGGTTGCCACAATAAGCACTGTTGGGTACATTGTCCTGATTTAGTTCCTAAAATATTATATGAATCTCGTATAAAACGAGTTATCTGATCTGTAACTTACATCAATTTGGTTTTTTTCCTTTCACAACAAAATTCAGATTCGGAGACTTTTTCGCTGTAAACAATACAGGTAATGCGTCACAAAACTTATTATCTCCAGGTTATAATTTTCAAACATGACATCGGCGTGAAACAGATCACACCTGTTGATTATTCCAAATGTGCATGACGTGCGCATTCACTGATTTGTACCTCACTTTACGCTTGCAGAAAGAATTCTAATAATTTTCATGATGATGATTGGTGCAATTTGGATTAGTGGAGAGTTGGCATATAATCTGGGAACGTTTTTTACTGACCTTGATTCATCCCGATACATGATGTTTTTTCGCGTTAAATGTATTAAAATACACCTGGTTAGTCAACAATTTTTTGTAACTGGCGAGATGTTTTCTTGTCATCATTTTAGATAAGGCGTATCATTGAGTCATTTGTATGATGTGGTGTAAACCGACTTTTTTAAATCTGTTGTTGCAGCAAAATTATCGTGTTTCAAATTTCCTGTGTACAAGAACCGAAAATTACTACCGGCACCTTTGGCGATACCGCAAAGGTGTGTAATCCGCGGCAAAATAAAACTAAATGAAAAGAGATGTATTGCACTTTGCATCCCTAATGCGCACCTGACATGTTACACTGAAATGTTGAAAATGTTCACTTTTACATGACGTATATGTAGGTGTACATGAAATTGATCTCAGCTATCTTCCGCATTGCGTGCAAGAGGAACTAAAGTTTGACATTTGTGAAGAAATGTTTCACAAGTCTCCAATATTCAGAGGCCTAGATGAAACTTTTCTAATGGGCCTGGCAAAAACGGCAAAAGTAAGATTACTGCAAAAATGGAACACGTAAATTTGGCACACTATCAATTTGTCATCAAACCATGCAAGATATATTCTGTCCCGTTTGTCTGTTACCGCATTGCCGGTTGACAAGTTTTAGATTTCATGTTTTAAAATATTGTAAAAAAACATATTTTTTTAGGTTTCCCTTTACGTTCCTGATATGATACTGTTTGAACGTGGCAGCATCACCAAACAAATGTGCTTCGTACTTCAAGGTGAGGTTGCTGTTGCAGCCGGGCTTTATGACAATTTCATTTCCGCAATTCATAGACCAGGTAGGCATTTATTGACTAGTCTTCTTAAGTTTCTCTGTCTGCAAACTTGATTTCACGTGCGTCATCAAACTTAGCTGCAGACTTTTTTTATATGAAAATAATGTTTAAATTCTTCAGGCTGTCTCATTGGAGAGATCAATTTATTCATGGCTCTCCCTTGCGAGCAGACAATTTACACAAGGACAGTATGCACGATAATGACAATCACGAAGAAAGATTTAATGTTGAGCTTGCAAGACTATCCTCATATATTTGCAATCATGAGACAAAGAATAAAGGTGACATACCTCCTTGCATCTATTTATTTACAAAAAATAGAATATTTTCTCAGAAGAGGGTTAAAAATGCTTTCAAACTTGTTTCTACACAGCAACGTCGGGAACGTTACAGGAATGCGTTTAACCTTGTTCAAGTCAATCCATATGTACAATGGATGTATCCGACGAGTTTGGATGTACTGAAAAGCGATCCGGAATTTCCTGTGAAAGTCAACAAGTATGTTGTAATGTTGATAAGCCTTATTTGCTCATTTCATTTGCTCATTCCGACATACCTAGCTAATAAGAGTTTTTTTGGGGACTAGTATGAAAGGATGGAGAAACGCACCCGTGACTGGTTACCCGATGGAGGATGAAAATGAACAGGTTATTATCGAGATGCCATGCACCAGGCCTGATTTAAAACGTGTACGTAGAACGCCGTAGCGTAGATAAAAAAACAGACAAGTGAAAGGCATAAAAAGGGAATATAATTAACTACTGTTTTCATTAACTTGAGAACCTATGTGCTTTCACTAGTTGGAGGCCCGTGCGTATCGACTTGTTTCTGTTCCAGAGATTTACTATGATCCCGGTTATTTACTGACAACCGTAAACTGTGGGCTGTTGCTGTTATATTTTTACATGTGCTGGATTACACCTATCTGTTGGACATTTGATGACTTTGAAGGCACATATTTTTCTCCATGTAAAGTCATCTCTTTGTACTGGCCGACGATAATTGTACTTTGTGTAGTAGATTTTGTTTTCGAGCTGTTTTTAGCGTGTCCTTCAACAGGTTTGCTTTTTTAGTTTTTCCTCAATAAATCTATTACGATAAAAGTATTTTTTTCTCAAGAGATACAATTACAAGATCTGCATGCATATTACGTTTCATTTTCGTCGTTATTTCGTTTTACAGGAATTTATTACAAAATCAAAGATGGGTTGACAGTGAAAATAGCTTCATTTGGATTTTATTGTGATGCCTTAAGTATAATTCCGTTTGAATTATTGTATCCGGGTTGGTTCTCTCCAATTTTTCGGATGCTGTTGAAGCACTGGAAGGTTTGTACGAAAATACAGTGGATAATATGACAAATAATATTGAACAGCGCTCTGCAGCTAATTTTGCTTATTGCTTCCAAAAATCCAGATTGCTCGATTTTGGGAGTTCTTGGATGAAAGATTTGCTTTGAAATTGTTCTTTATAAGAATCGCGAAAATGACGTACTATTTGCTGTACTTGACTTATGTCATTGCTTTATTTCTAATCTGTCTCGCTTGCGAAGCTGGGTAATTATTTTTCACGATTACACAGTTTGTTAAAACAGTCAACAATTTTAATCTTTTGACGATGTTACTTTTTAAGGAGAGGGAAAGAATGCAATGAGATATCATTTTTCAACCCGGCATATCCTAAAAGTAGATGGCAGCGTGTACAAGAAGGACAGAATTTTGAACAATATGTATTGACCACTCCGGTTAGCTTTGTAGCAAGATGCACTTAAACTCTTTGTCGTGATAATTTTTTCAGAGAATAATTTATCCCTTTTATTCATAATTAATTTTCAGATCGTGTATGCAGCCAGTACCATAACGTACGAGGCGTACCATATCGTATTTTCTTAACCTTGTGTTTTACTTAAATAATAGGAACAGTTTATCTGCTGTACTGGGGAATTATTATTTTCGTTATCAAATAGGTCGGTAGGGTTTGGAAACATTTTCCCACAAACAGTTAAGGAAGTTTTGTCAACCATTTGTATTATGATCCTTGGCCACTTTTTTGTATCATACATCTTGGCTCAGCTCACTTCTGCCCTGTCAGCCAGACTGACCCCAAAGTAAAAATTATTACAATTTTAATCACCCCTTCAAAGACTACATGTTTTGAGCTAAAGTTAACCAACCACGCTGCTAATATTTATATAAATCTGTAGACTTTTATTCCATCAAAAGCTACTGGTTGTGGAAACCTTCATCCGACACAACGGTCTCTCGTCCAGACTTTTAAGGAAACTTGTAAATCAAAACCCCAGTAATTAACGTATTTTTTCGACAGAAAAAAAACAAAAAATCTAAATTATTTCCATGAAAAATAGATTGAGCACTACGACCTTCAACATCAGTACGTCTCAGGTTGCAGCTTACCGGAAGGTACTCATTTAATGTATGATGCTGGCAAAGTATTGCTGGAAGATGTTTTCTTAGTTGAAGGCGAAATATTTTTTGATGGAGTTCCCGCATTTTCAGTAAGATACATGTATCATTATCCCTTCCAATTGTCTTCTATAATAAAATCATGAATGATGAATTGGGTAAATGTGCCATTTATTTACACCAATTTAGAAAATTTCGTCGCAAGCTATCATTGACATATCCAGGCTAATGCACAGGTTTATAATCAAATGCGTGAAACAACATTTACATACATAATCTATACTAATCTATCATTTTCTATACTAATCTTTACCATTGACTAATCCACTAATACTCATATCATCCTAATGTAGGTTTGTAGTTCCCCCAAACCTTATTTTTGTACAACGTGGGGAAGTTCGACGAGTTCTATACGTGATTGTGAACGGTTCTGTTGCTCTGTACCAACATGACGACGAAACAGCAAGCGCAATTTTGACCTCCACTGGACATTTCGGTCTCCGTGATCTACTGTTCGGAGAACCATATCCCTACATAGTGAAGACATTAAGCTACGTGGTTTTGTATGCCGTGGATTATTCCAGTTTTCAAGAGGTTCTTGGTGACGATGAGGGTCTCATGGAATACATTAATGATGAAATGGTTTGATAACACATAGTGAACAGGAAACAATTTAGCAGCAAAACATAAGCTTTTTTTAGTTAGGCTGTATCATTTTTACTGGTAGGCAAGGCGGACAGACGAGATAGGGATTTATTCACACACAAAAATAGATAATGATGTGGGCTTAGAAAGGGACGCTTCCCCCTCATCTTGGATTACGTATCCAAACCATCCTGGAAAGCCTCTTATAGGGGGCGATTTGACATACAACCATTTCGAGCGTCCATTCCTTTATTACATTGGATCTAACTTTATTAGGTTTCCAATATGTTTCAGTATGCTAATTTTTTACTTTAAAATACATTTCCACATTAAATGCTAACCGCGTATCTCATAATTAGAGAGAAAACAATGTCAGACATTTTGCATCCCGCTGGAAAATTTGGCATCAAGTGGCAGGCGGTCATGGGACTTGCCGCTGTAGCTAACTTTGTGACTCTCATTATGGAAATGTTTATTGGATACAAAGGGCCCAATTTAAGATACTTTGAATTATTCCTCGATCTGCTATTTTGCGCAGACATGTAATACGTCCCGAATTTTTTTTTAGCGATTTTAACTTATTTTCATTTAAGCAAGAAACCCCAACTAAGTAATTACTTTTTAGATACATAAAATTCCACTGGGCGTATTATTCTTACCGAGACGGGGAAATGCGTTATCATCCGGTAAAACATATAAGTACACAATTATTAGACTTGCGACTTCCTGTCAACTTTTGATTTTTCTAGTGGGAATCAGATTGAAGATTATATATCATTTACTTAAATAATAACAGGTAAGAACATGGTGTAGATATATTTTTCGCGGGCCATTTTTTATTGAAGTCGCAATGATGATCCCACTGGAATTTATAATGGTAGCTACTGGTTCAACAAATATGTTTGGCTATGGAGCCGGTTGGTCTCGTTTTAGTACTTTTAAAATTACACCTAAAATGCACATTGTTTAAATACAGTAATGAATGTAAAATGAGCGTTGTAAACCTGCAGGCCACTCCTGGTTCATGAAGCTTCGTTGGATTCGATTTCTGCGTTGCTACAAGTTTGTTGAGCTTTACGTGATTGTCCACCGTATTTTTGAAAACCGGACAACAGTAATGTTAGTGGTGTACCAACATGAACATTTTGATTCCTAAAATAATTGCTTGCTCATATTACTTTCAAAATATTGCTGCACAATAAAATACTTTGACGTTTAGGTTTTTATTCTACTTATCGATAACTGTGCTGATGTGTTACATACTATCAGCGTTAGCCTTTTACTTTGCTTGTCCTACGTTTGGCTTTTCATGGTCCCTAAATGACGAATATAAAATGCCGGTTTGCCTAAAAGGAACTTGGGCGAATCATAAAGCAACAGGTAAACCCAAATATGAAAATTCACAACTAAAAATATTTAAAGTATACTAAAATATTTGGTGTTCACTTTCTTAATAAAACACAAAACAGAAAAATTGGAATTACGGGTAAGATATAAGCCACCCTATGCGAATGAGAGAATTAAAGACGATGACATCTTTTATGCTCGCACTATCACTGAAAGATCTATCCTCGGTCTCTACTACGTTGGCCAAGTTTTAATGGGTAAATTAATATTATGAGTTAAAAATTCAGAAAGATTATTTAGAAAGTGAATGCGCCATGATATATATAAAGATTTTGTGTTTATTTTATCAGTAATTGGTTTTGGTGATCTAGCCACATTTCGAAGAATTGAATTAAACTTTCTATGCAGTGTTGCTCTTTTTGGTAAAAAAAAAATTATCGCTTAAACTATATATTATATTTATTTACACTTAACACATACTAAAAGACAGAATTCTTGTGCTGTGATCACAGGTTTCATCGTTTGTCAAGCTATCGTCTCAGATATCACCTCTGCTCAGATAGATACCGACGAGATCAGAGCTATAAATCGGGAAAAATTGGAACGTTTAGGTATTGCTTTGTCTAGAGAAGAAGCCCCTAAATACTTTACAAAGTTAGTGGTCCATGAAAAGGACATAATCTTCAACGATTCTGATTTGCTTCATTAAGATGGCCTGATCTGATAAAGACAGAATAAACCTAAGAACTTGTTGTTAACCCACTGTTATTGTGATTTAGGTATGTAAGAAAAGCCTTCCGACTTTCCTGGTCGTACGCCAAAGGTCTTCAGCCAAACGATGTAAGAACTTAATTTAAAACTCTACATCACGAGCTTTTGGATTGTCAAGTTGGATTAAAAAAATAATATCTCACTTCGCCCCAATTTATCTAGTTATTCAATGATCTGCATCCTATTTTACATCGTGAATTGATATCTGAATACATTGGTGACGTTTTGGACAGGGTATGAATATTTTTCGTACATAAAAGTCGATTTTTGGAAAAAAGTTTTGCCGATAATTTGATAATTTATTGTGTGATTATGATTATGACTATGACACACACTATCGGTTCCCATATTTATGGGATTTACCGACACCTTTATAAATGCTCTAAAAGTAAAGTTAAAGATTGAGTATTACCCAAAGGGCAGTGTCGTTACTAAAGTCGGGGATTCGGATTATCGTATGTACATTGTCGTGAAAGGAAACATTTGGGTCTGTGAAAGGGAAAATCGATGGTTATGCACAATGTCTGTCGGAGAGTACGCAAGCAAATACTATTAATCTAACAAAGAAATCAGTTTATAGAGGAAACAAAAATGCTTACTATTAGTTTAATATGAATTAATTTAATCGTTTAATTCCGATAACAATTGGAATAATCTTCAGAACCATTGGGGAGATGTCATTAGTTTATGCTGCGAAAAGGCGCTTTTCCGCATATGCTGCTACAAACCTTCAGCTACTGGTCCTTGAAGCTTTTGAATTTGCTCATAGCCTTGAGCAATTTCCATTGACACGAAAGGAAATTCTAAAAAGCCTTCTCCGATACAAACGGGAAACGTATCTGGTAAAAGCTTGGAAATGGAAGGCCAAGGATCCAGAGGGATACAATACAGAACAAGAAGAAAACACAAATTACGTCAAAAAATTCTTTGTTCAAAAATTTTCTCACATTCCGGTGAAGGGAAACGTACGGGATGATTCAGAAAATTTAATGCACGTAAAGGAGCCAAAGTGGTATCAAAGCTTTATTGGATATGGTCGCGATGAAATTGTGCAACACTACATTTACTTTTCCAGCGAGTACGGTCATTCTCATTTTAAAGCTACAACGCCATTATTGTTGCTGACATTAAATAGAAAGATACTTATTTAATCTTTTCAGTTCTGACAAGTTCAATTTCGTGATTCATCCAGCTTGCCTGTTTATCAGTCATTTTAGAACTCTCGTTCAAGTAGTTCGCTTCTCCTCCCCGGTAATCGCACTGTTCCATATTTTCTTTTACTTTGGTGACAATCTCGACACTGATGTCATTT
>JAHZNB010006027.1:0-10938 GCA_027744295.1 Callyntrura guangdongensis
CTATACCATATGTCGTTGGTGGAGGGGTCGTTTGGGGTCATTATATCCTTATATTCACATCCTCATATGTTCTTTTCAGCTACGTATCTAAGGCTGCAGTTACAGCAGGTTTATTCCTATACTAAACCCATTGTGTATGCACAGAGTTAAAGGTTAGTTGGACAGGTAGATGGTGATGGTAGAGGTGTGCAAACATCTAGTTTATGTATGTTAAATCAACAACACTCCACATAAAAAATCCTGCTGTGATCATATTGCATATTATGTAGAATGGTAACTAATTTCATTTCGTGTCCTTGAAAATGTTAAGCAAAATCAAACGTTTCATTATCGGGATCAAAAATCAGAGAACAGGCGAAAGAAACTGATTACAGATAATACGACCTGCATTTGCATACATGTGATGTGCGGTGTATTCATGAATGAATGATGTGATGGGTGGGACAGTTCCAACAGTACTTAAGTTAATAGCAACGGGATAAGAATGAATAGTGGGGGATAGCAAATAGAACGGAAACTTTTTTTGTTATCTCATTGTCGACAATGACAATGCTGCAGAAATTCACATGATCCTATTATTAATGTCTTTGCTTGAGCTTACCGATTCAAAACTAGTAGCGGGGTACTTTGAGAATATAATTTTTGTTTGCAAATAAGTATTGGAATCGTCCATTATTTTTTCCAAAGCCGGTTCAATATATCCTAAAGGCAATTAGGTAGTAAATAGTATGAGTAAAAGGAATGAGACGAAGTAAAATAAAGATTTGGAATAAAAAATTTACTGCAACTTTCAAATCATTTAATAACCACAGCCAAAATAGTGTAGAAATTAAAAAACAAGTACAGAAATAAGTGGGACTATTTCTGCATAAGTACCTTGTACTTATCACAAGCTTCTACGAGTTTCTTGGTAATTCCTTTTTCTTTAGCTGAGTGACCGGCATCCTCCACCCAGTGGAATTCTGCATTTGGCAACTTTTTATACAGGTCCCAGGCAGTTTTCGCCGGGCAAACGACATCGTATCTGCCTTGGACGATGCTGACTGGAATGCCTTTATTCCGGATGATATCAGCATTGTCAATCACATGGTTAGAAGACTCAAAAAAGCCGTTGTTTACAAAGTAGTGGCACTCAATACGAGCAAAAGCCAGACTAAAACAGTCGTCCTCACACCGATTCAAATTTTCTGGATTGACACGTAGTTGAGACGTAGCCATCTCCCATAGGGACCACGCTCTCGCACACTTCAAACGCTCCTCTTCGTCGTCTTTAACCAAGCTCCAAGTATCGTTTTCTTCCAACGAGAATGCAGGCGTACTCTTTCCTGCACCTCGTTGGTCAAAAACAACAATGCGGTAAGCTTCCGGGTCGAAATATCTTCGATCCCTTCCGGATGTTCCACCTCCAGGACCACTGTGATTTCAGGAAAAGTTATATTAAAAACTGAACCAAAATTTACATTGCAAAGTTACTTTTATGCCTTGGTCACTCAGTAGTGGGTGTCCGAATCTTACCCATGCACATAAATCACCGGAAGACCCGTTTTATTTCCACTTTCTTCATAGTAAATTTTGTGAACAGAGGATACGTCCAGAAAGCCCGAATTGTACGGTTCAATGGGAGGATACAAATTTTCTTCTCCTTCGCCCATGTTATAAACTGCAATCAAAGACATTCATCAATTGTAATATTTTCCACTCAGGTACACAGATACGTTATGCTAAAGCATTCCAAACAACAATTTAAAAGTTCAAAGGTGTGGCATTAATTAACCCAGATAAATAATATCCTGCTCACAATTTGAAAAGGAAATCGTGTAAGGAAGTTATACAAGCTAAAACCTAAAGTTGAAGAGACAACCGACGACCAGTAAGGGTCTCGTTGGCCAAGTAGCTGCGTATAAACTGAAGAAGATCGACAGAATATTGAAAATGAGCAGCAACGATCAAGCCGGTTGGGAAAAGCCAATAAGCCATACATGAAGTCTGTCTATAAGTTTAATGAAGGGAATGGTGAAGTTGAAAATGATACATAAAATAAACCTGCTGTAACTGCAGCCTTAAATACGAACTCAGGTACACAGATACGTTATGCTAAAGCATTCCAAAAAACAATTTAAAAGTTCAAAGGTGTGGCATTAATTAACCCAGATCAATAATATCCTGCTCACAATTTGAAAAAGAAATCGTGTAAGGAAGTTTTATAGGCGACAACTTAAAGTTGAAGTTGAAGTGACGACCAGTAAGGTCTCGTTGGCCAGGTAGCTGCGTACAAACTGAAGGAGATTGATAGAAGATTGAAAATGAACAGCGACGAGCGAGCCGGGTTGGAAAAGCCAATAAAGCCATACATGAAGTCTGTCTATAAGTTTAATGAAGGGAATGGTAAAAATGACATAATAAAATAATTACATAATCAATACAAAATACATATCCACTTTGTCCGTGTATGCAGTATGCACACGGTTGTATTGTGAGTATAGTTCCATGCAAGGAATATCACAGAAACGCTTCATACGGCAATGAGACTTTTAATGCCATTTATTTCTATACGAAACCCATTGTGTCATTGTGTGTGTTACAGAGCTAAAGGTTAGTTGGACAACACCATTGCATGCTGCATGGTAACAACAATATCCATATTATAATACCAGTTAGGTAATGCGTGGCAAATTAACTCGCGTCGTCCAGGATTTATAGTTTAGCTATTTTCATGAGCACGACCAAGACCAAGGTGTTGAATTACACGGAGACATATTGTGTCTTAATTCAATCACTATTCACATTGAAAAGATTTAACCCGGAGATTAAAATTCCCACATGGAGCTTGCCGTTTTGGAAGCCATCACACCAGATATTGCCACAAATAGTGTTATGTGTGCCTGACTATGACGATGATAGGATGCTAATCGATAAGACAGTACGTTAGTTATCCATAATTAATTAGGCATCCAAGCATTTCGAGTATAATGAAATTACGACAAACAGTGCAACGGTATTGTTAGTACCAGTACTAGTAGGTTGGTCAGTGAGTGACAGTACAAATGCGAATGTACGCTATATCATGCAAATCGTTTGTATTGTAATACCAACACCAAAATAAACGTGAGTGTATTTACAACGTGATTGTCGCTGTCATGATAGAGGTTTTGGGATTTAATAGGAATGACAAGAGATTCATAATGTACGTATGTAGCAGGGATAGATGCCCATTATGACTATTATCAAATCATGATTATAATATAATAACCACTACTACTGCAGTCATAGGAAATAATTGTTGTTGATTTTATGTCAATTAATTTGAACCGAATAAAGTGCAAAATATGTTTACTGACTTTTAATTAAATCCCAAGTCAAAGGTAAGGTATACGATATATAGATGTTTCCATAATACGTATATATGTAGTACAGGACGGGCTCAATGTCATCGATTGGACGAGCCTTAAACAATAATATGAATTTCACCCTGAAAAAATCATCTCCAATGCATGGCATCTGGCACCTATTTGAAGGCTGTAAAATGAAAAGCTCATACTACAGAATGTGTAAAGTCAAAAGTGTGGGTGGAGAAAAATATACGAAGGAGTCGAAGAAGGGTCTTGTTTGTTGTCTGTCACGAATGCCACAATGCCACTTGAGTAATACTACAACTGTATGCAAAGTCTTTGTTATTTGAGGTTCCTAGGGCTACTTTTACTCTCGTAAAAGCAACAGTTTCAGTAAAAAAGAAAGCAAATGCAAATGTAGGTAAATTTTCTTTTGACTTCACTTTTGAAAAGAGAAGTAATGTGAAGACGATTTTAACCAGATTTTGAGTCTTTTCCCCTAATACCTAATTGATCATCGGTTGGCAAATGACAAGCATGGCAGAGAGATCAGAGACGATGTACAGAGTACAGAGCAACAAAAATATCTTTAAATAGTCAAATAAAGTACAGTTAGTAATGGGGTGTGGGTGGTTATCAGCAGTAGTAGTATATAAAAGTAAGCATTAAACCGAGATGGCACTTACCTCTGACTGCGGAAACAATTTTAATTAGTGATTTGCAATAATGTTCTTGAACCAAATTTTTAATGACAGAGCTTGTAGATTAGACAGTTTATTTAAAAGAACAGCTTAGAAGTCAAAGATACGTCAATGACGGACACCGGGGGACACGTACACACTACATTGACTACAACTACAAGTATAGTAATGCCGCCGATAGATAATGCATTTCTGACAATGAGTTTCTTTAATTCTTTCGTAGTTGGTAGCGTAGTAGTAGCAGAGCAGATGAGTCACGACGATGATGCGATGATGAGTGATGGAGATGGAAACCGAGTAACCAGAATGATACAGCTGTGCTAAAGAGTTGTCGTATCTTTGTCAGCTGTTGTTATATACTCATCTGTTTGAAAGTCTTCGAGTCTCTCGCTTGCTTGTCTTGTCATTTGCAACTGCCACCTTCTTCTGTTGTACATGTAGTTTCCAAAATTTTTAGTACATTTTCCCAGTCAGCATCTCAAAATTTTCAGAGTGTTTCCTCCAACACGTGGCCACTGAAATTCTCATCAACGCTGTGAAAGTACTTGAATGATTTCTGGAATCGGATTACCTCCACATTTGACTGGAGCATAACTTTACAAAGGTATGTAAATGCACATGAACAGAATCACCACAAATGTTTTAAATACTTCGAATTTACCACAGTTAAGTTAATTACTGTTCAAGACACGTAGCGTAAAGTTAGTATCTCAACAATCTTAAAATTTGAGTTGCAGGCTACAGGTCATTCGATAAGTTTTGTTGCTTGAAAATGCCGAATAATGGACCTCACTTGGTACTCTACTACTACCCGTACTCCTTTTACTCTCAGAAGGTAAAAAGAGCAATTCAATAAAATTGTAAATAATTAAAATTTAGCATGAAAAATGAGTGATTAAACTCGGCAGATAATTTAAGGTGGTAAATACATTATGTTTACCTATTAGGTGATCATGGCTCTCCATCAAATGAAAATCAAATACCAACCTAAGTTCGTTGACACACATCGTGGAAAACAATTTTCACCAACATTCCTTGCTTTAAATCCAAAAGGAGAAGTTCCAGGTACAACTGGTAATAATATATAGAAAAAAATAATTCGAATACGCTGACCAATATGTTTTACTGTGTAGTTCTTGTTGACGATGTGCGTATAATACCGGACTCTGAGAAAATCATTGACTACCTTCAAGACAATTTTGCTAATGGTACGAACAACATCCAATATTAAATACATTGTAACTTCAAACTGTGTTTGTACTTTGTACAGACTTACATACAGATTTTACTGGTACAGAATCTTTGAATCTTTGTATCTTGAATTTGTCCTTTTGTTCTCAGGAAACCCAGGATTGTTGCCAACTGACCGTGAGATCAGAACTCGAGTGGAGCAACTACATCAAACAATTCATTGTCTAAAAATAGAAGCACTGTCTTATGGAGCTTCAATATATGATGACCTTGGAATCACTCCGAAGCCCCCGTATGACTGTCTTACCAATAGATTGCAGATGAAAGGTAACAATAGGCAGAATTAGTTCGATTAGATATATATAGCACAAATTATATATTCACAATTAAGTTTATTTATTTTGGCAGATTATTTGACTCAGCGTCCCCGATTGCTGGAAGTAGCCGCCATCAACAATCCTTTACACGCGGCAGCTCTCAATAATAAACTAGAAGAGGTTCGGGAGGATAGTAAGGTTTGGAAAAATAGAGATGCGTATGAAGGTCTACTTATTCACTTTGAGAAAGTAATGGACGAATGCGAAGCCGAGTTGGCTTCTCACGGTATGTATGACGTGACGATGTTGTGGTATCTCTATCATTTAAAAAGTCGGAAGATTTGACGTTTGACTAACTAGTCAACCATGGGCTGATTTCACAGATAATCCCGGTTGGTGGCTGTGCTCTCCCGAGATATCAATGGCGGATGTGGACTTTGCTCTCCTTCTCTATCGTCTGTGGCAAGTGGGCTTTGAAAAGCGTATGTGGGAAAGAAACCGTCCCAACATCAAACGCTACTTTGCTCGGGTCCAAACGCTGGAAAGCTACCGTACAGCCACTTCATTGACAGAAGGTCCCCAAATAATGGAGATGATAACGTCTCCAGTTTTCTTAGGAATTGTTGGCACTACTGCGGTCCTCGCAGGAGGGTACTACTTGTGGAGTAAAAAGGGGTCTGAAATAAGCTCCGCCTTAGCCGCATTTTTCAGTGAGGAAAACAGCAACGAGATACCTGCGAGACCGTTAACACGAACGGTGACTGTTAGCAAAGTCCCGGTACCACCGGCTCCCCGGAGGATGCTGCCAGTGGTCCCGGAATCTCCGCGGGCCTATCCAAAAGCCAGCCAATTTTCGTGAAAAAAAAATCCTCAAAAATTGAAAATATATACGAAAGCATCCAAATTCCTGCGGCTAACAAACCCCAACAATAACAACACTCAAAGAATTTTAGAAACCTTTCATAAACCAACGCCATGTCGAAACAAATGGTGCAAAAAGTTCTGTGATCTAGACTGCCTGACAGAATCTGAGAATATTATAGTTTCGTTTACGTTTGTCAAATCCTCTCGCGCAGTACTCTAATTTGTTCAAATATGAGGACACTTCACAACTCTGACACGTTATGTACCTGTAGTAAAAGAAACATTCTATTCGCAAACTAGAATCGAAATTATTATGAGAATCTCGTATCGTTCGCTAAACAGATATTATTTTGAGATGTTATCGATAAGACAAAATATTATACTAAACAATTCGCTAAAAATTCGATGCGCAAAATATTCCAGTGAGCAGAAATAACTAAATAAAATAATACTTCGGCGAAGTAAATCAAAACAATCCAAAGCAGATTGATTATATAAATATTACTAAATTGTTTTATTTTCGGTCGGTGAGGGACGGAGGTACAACAGAGAAGGTTATATTAAGTATAATATCAACAGCGTAAGATAACATACATATATATAGTTTGACACATACATAGTATACATATGTATAGCTATATGTATTGTAAAATTAACGTTATCCATAAAAACTTTGACTCATTTTTTATTTTTTTAATTACCATAAATTTTGTGAAATGTACTATGTGCTTGTAGCTTGTGTCAGTGTGTAGGTGGTAACAAAGACGCCAACGGAAAATGCTGTCTCATTTTCAATTGAATTTTTTCCCAGGTTCCTTTTCGTTTGCGTCAAAATCAAAATCGTTTTCAATTGAAAGTATAAAGCTGCGTGTATGAGCATGAAATGCTGCAACAGACACGTGAAAGTGTCTTGAGTAATTCAGAGTAGAATGTCGTTGATGAAAGTAAAATAGTTTTGAACGACGACAGTATTTCAATAAGTATTACTTTGATGGCGAAGGTGCGTCAAGATCGTCCATTTCCAAGTCGTCTTTTTTCTTTCTTAAAGCATATAAAGGCATTCCCATGAATTTAGGGAGGTCATCCGGAGCCTCCTTGGCTTTTCCACTTTTGACCACACTAGGAGTCGCTTTTCCAAAAGAGTTCTGTTTGCCGACAACGGGCGTTGCGGCGGCTAAAGGTTTTGTATCATTATACTTGAACAATCCCGAGCCCGGCATTCCCGGAGAGATTTCCATCGTATATAAGCCACGATACAGAAGGAACCACATGAAAGCAGCAATCAGTCCAGCGATGACCTTTTCGATCATCACGTGAAAATACAAAGCAGTGGCGAGTATCATCAAGTCCCAAAGCAGGGTAAGCGCAGTGAGTCCCACAAGAATAATCTTAGCAAAGACATCATGTTTTCCATAGTTTTCCTTTAAAAGCTCAAATTCCTCATCCGTCAGAGCCTTCAACGGGGTTTCCTCAAAGGTGTCTGGTGCCCCAGCTCCGTACAGTTGGGTTCTGCCTCGGTTGTGCTCTTCGTGTCGAATATAGTCTTTGATTCCATCCCATCCAATAATCGCCTTAGCCTCTTCCGTGATAAAGAAAATACACCAGATAAGCAAGAAGGCATGTCCAGAAATATCAAAACTGGCCCATTTTCCGCCCTTGGTCAAACAGGAACGTCGACTCTTCACAGAAAACAGAGCCTGATCCTTGGTAATACACTGTCCAGTAGCAGTTTCAATCATACTGAACAAATTGGTCCAGATGAACCACACTGCGGTGGCAATGGCCAGTCGAGCACAGTGTCGTAAAATCTGTTGTCGATTCCCACAGCAATAGGCGCTGGTGGTAAGGTATATAAATGCCCCCGTCGACACAAAAGTCCAGCCCCAGCTGTATTTGACAAAATATGTGTTTGGGAAGTTGTCACTGTACGCAAAGTACGTTCTGGGAAACGGCATATAATCCGTAATAAGGGAGGCGAAGAATAACAAAATTGCGTAGGCAGTTAGTCTATATTTGGCTTCAATGAATAGCACCTTTCGACAAAAATGTACAAGAACTTTGGTGAAGATTTCCGGCACCGTGATGGGATCCTGCACAGGTTTTGTCCCTTTGGACTTTGCCCAACGACCTTTGTCCACAAATGTGTTTCTCATTTGAGAGGTGACCGGCACTGAGCCCACTGACGGGCGCTTTTTGGTTGCAGCCTGCATTATTGTGGGAAGGCTTTTTATGCTAGTATCACTGACAAAAAAACTAAAGATTGGAACTTTAAATCGCAGCAATAAAGAGTTGACTTTTTGACCGAGAGAAGACTCCAGAGCTGAGCTCCCAATTGTCTGTTTCGCATTACCTACAAACAAAACACAATAATTACACTTAAATTTAACCACTAAATATTACATTTAACAAATTAGTGTAACGGCTGAGATCCCCAAGATGTGTGTCAACAATATTACAGATAATCAACAGGTAACGGTAACACATCATAAAAAATCGTAATATGGATAAAATCTTAGCGTGTGCAAAAAATTACATCCTAAATATAAATATATATTGCTTATTTTCAACAGCTGCTTACTTTTTAGCTAATCAAAGTTTTCTCCCGGTTCATTGCGATCATGATGAAATAACGACGCTTCTTCGATTGTCCTAATTAATTAAAATCTTTGCTAACCAGGAAGGCAAAGGAGAGAAAAGCAATGAAACAAATCGGGGATCGAAATACAAATTCGCAATTCTCGCTCTCTCATGCCACATCATAATCCAGGCGTATGTCTGGGGTAAAAAAAAGCAGCCGAGTGAATGTTCATTTCAAGTTGGAATTCAAAGTACAGTACAAGTACAACTGTGTAAGTGTACACGTACGTATTTACGTAGGAAAAAAATTGATTCTCTCACAAGTTCTCTCATCTCAAGTTATCCTCCTTCGTTGCCTAATACATTGTGCAAGGAAACTCATTCATCTCATCATATCGTTAGCTTTTTACACTGACATGCTTCACCGTGCAGTGTAAACCACACAGAGAACCACATGGGAAATCATGAGTAAAACAACTCTCACGCTCGCGTTGTAATATACTATATTGCATACAGACACAGTACACAGTAGCATTCTCAATTTTTGCAAATTCTCTCTGTGCAAATAGACAATCATATAAGAACTATATGAACCTAATATGCTGTGAAGATAACCAACCAACATTACAGATATTTCGTAAGATCTCACGTCAAGAGTCAAGATGACCTAGTCATCTTCAATCATCTGATGACATAATGACCGACCGAACTGGACGGTGCCACCTAACTCCAAAGTTTGGACGTTGTATTTTAGTAATATGAAAATGAATCATTGGGCAAAAAACGTCTTACTAAAATATCTCCTTCTGGTTCTAATAGTAAGTTCTATACCATTGGCATATTATTCAATGACGTTACCTGCTCCAATAATCCATCATCGCATTAATCATCATTATAATGAAATTAATGATGAGTACACACCACGCTCTACGTATAGTTTTTTGTTTAAAAAGTGGTTAGCAGGAGTATACGCAAATAACATTACAATAATAATTACTGTTAGGTCTATTAAATGAACACCCAAACAGTGTAAAAACATCATTATCATAGCACAAAATAATTGTTTGCTATTTAATGCGACTTCCGTCAACATACATTCACCTGCGACAACAAGGACTCTCTAAAGAAGGATGGTTAGGCAAATAAATGCTCGATGAGGGTACATAAAATTGTTTTTAATGTTAGTCTATGCCTTCATTAAAAGACACCACATATTTGGACTGCAATAATAGTTGTGATGATAATCAGCTAGTCGAGTTTATATCGACTATGTGGAGAGCGAGCGAGAGAGAGATGGTACTGCAGAGCTAGAGGTGAGTTTTCGTTGATTTCGATGATGAAAGTTTCGGTAAATTGAGATTGACGAGTACACAGTACATACACACAGTTCATTTTATCACTTTGCTTACATTAAAAATTGAATGCAGGCTGTAAAGTGCAAAGAAAAAGCAAGTACAACTGCTAAATTTTACACCGTGTTTGTGCATTATATATACAATCTGATTTTCCCCCATTTTGCTCCCTGTCGAAAAAATTGAGATTCACGCTCATACGTTTAATTTGAAAGCATAATATATTTATACCTCCATTATAAGCTCCTATCAGCAGCCTACAATTGCATTGGTTTATATATATTTCTATTCTATACACATCAGCTTGTAGCAGAGCTTTTCAAAGTTTAGAGAGGTAAAAAACTGCCAGGTAAATACGAGTTCATCAATGTTTGTGTGTGTTGTTAAATAATCTGATGTGAGCGACGTCTCGTTTACTGACTTTAGTGAAGAATGGAATGTCGTTCCGTTCCTATTTTCCGTACATACACGTATTTACACACTCATCGTCAGTGAAAGGGGATGTGGATTGTAATAATAATGATGAGGATGATGATAGTAAACTCTGATAATTTAAATGATTAAAGGAAGTAGCACGTACGATCAGGCATTGCATGATCGATCGCTT
>JAHZNB010006028.1:0-15513 GCA_027744295.1 Callyntrura guangdongensis
ATACGCCTACCCCATCTGGGGGGAGTTAGTACTGTGAGATGATTGACCCGTGGGGACTTTGCTCCAGGAGAAGTTAGTACGGGGGCAATTTGCACTGTGGGAAATTAGTACTGGGGGGACTTTGCTCCGGGGAAAGTTTGAACTGGGAGAAGTTCTTACACCGGGGGAAGTTCACAAAAAATCATAAACTCTGCATAATTACATTTTGTGTTTTAAAATATATACTGTAGTAACTCATCGATAGGATATAAGTACGACCTTCCTGCACAGTATTAAAACCTCAGTTTAAGTAACACATACAACGAAATTGATAGCTACTATCGAAATTAAAAATGAACGTAAAGCAAATAAAGACAACTTGTCAAGAAATTGCTTATACTATATACCTCATCAGAAAAACAGAGAATTTGTCAAGCCGACCATAAAGTAAGCATGAAATGTAGTTTTAATTGATAATAATCCAATCCCTTTTGTATCAAATCTAAGTTGTAACAGTTGCACACATGTTCACTATTGCAATTAACCACAATTTTCCTAAAGCTGTAAATTGCTGAAAGAATGGCATACAATTAACCGCATGGGAAAGTGGATTACCCCTTTGATTACGATTTTACGATCATTTAATTTAGGACAAAAAGAGGCGATCCTTTGTTCCTGATGACCTTCTTGTATCCCTGTGTCCCTGTATCCTTTAAAGGGACGAAAATCAATCAATATTTTTAGTCATTTTAAACTTTACAAATAATACAAAGTGCTACTTCTACTCTTTTTCAAACGCTTTAGTCATTCGCTTTGGACGACCCCGTTTCTTTTTATATTCTAGACCTCCGGTCATTCATCATTGCTTCTAGAGGTAACCCAAACCGTGTGCGGTGGAAAATGCAAAAAAATAATTCCCAAGAGGTGAATTACAAGCGGAGAAAACTGCAAACGGAGAATTAATCCAATTTGAATCTTTATTCACATTCATTTGTTTTAATTTAAAATTCCAAGTTGTCATGCATACACAAAGAAATGGCCTTTAGGTAATCAATTGTCCCCATTGCCGTGTTGTAATGTGGAACTATTTTTGATAAACGTTGATCTATTCCTTCATATTTAGTTCTTTGCATTGGTCCAAGACCAGTCCTAATTCTTATCACGTCGTTTATGGTCGCAAAGTCGCAATACCAATCACACAAGTTCACAGTCCACACAAGTACGAGGGGGCTACCAAAATTATTGACCGATTTTGGTTTACAAATAACTCTGGTTGATTTAAACCATTGTGCATATACGGTATGACAATCGATAGAGCTTTTCGTGATCTTTCGAACGATGTGCTACAGTAGGCATGTAATGCTTTTGGTGAAGAATGGTGGCATTCTATATCAAAGACATAAAATTTTACACTTTCAAAATGCCACGGTTTTGGTGTTTTTTAAAAGTTTTAACTCAACTTTGGTAGAGCGTATCTAGTCCTAAAATTTGAAGCAGCAAATAAATTACATACTATTAGATGGAGAATTTTATGGGCTTTCTAATAGAAGGTTATTTGATTAAGTTATATTGATCTATCAATGAAAAATGGACCATTATCTGGAGGACCTCCGAAAATAATGTGGTATATAAACGTTGTGTCGCCTCATATTTTGGACAATGTAGGGAATTCGTTGGCGGAGTTCGTCTATAAAGATACTTCATTGACCTGCGAAGCTTATACATACAACTTTAAACGACAAAAATTAGGCTACATCACGAAACTTGGCAATGGAATGTTTTATCTCCTTATATTTTTACTACTATTTTTAATAATACTAATTCCGACAAGTGACACTATAACAGTCACTACATAAAATATACACGACATGACTTTAATTGAATTGTGTAATCAGATTTGCACACCCATGGTGAACGCATCTGTTCCATTTTTGTTTTTAAAATCGATTAAACGCAGGCGTATGACGACTGTGAACTCAGATCAAATTTTAAAAGAGCGTGAAAAAAATGCAAAATTAAGATTTCGATTTCGGAGACCGGCATTCTTCACAGGGCACGTTTTAACCCAGGAGTGGCATATCATTAGAAAGCCCAAGACATGCACTATCAATGTGAATGCTTTTGACGCATAGTGATTTATATACACGAGAGATATTGCTAAACGAAGATCGGTCAATAAATTTGGTAGCCCCCTCGTACATCTAAAATCTGGTACATAGTCTTGAGTCTTTAAAAACACGATGAGAAAATTTCATGTTGTACAAATAAGTCATGTGAAATGTTTCCAACGACGAATGATCGCCTCTTTTTTGCTCCTGAATTAAATGATCGTAGTCAAAGGGGTAATCGACCTATTTTCCAAGTACGGAAGAAATTTTCCCTTAAAGAATTATCTCAAGCTCTCGATATTGTGTTAGCTCGTTTTTTTCAATTATATCCCATTAACAAGTAAATACACTTCAGTTGACAGGCGGGACCTAGATCTGTTCCTCTTGGTATATTTTTCATACTAGGTATCAAATTTATTCTCCCGAGACCCAATATCTATTCCCCTTACAACACTTTTAATAATAACTGTAATTAAAATTACGAGTAACAAAATCTTCTACTATGTAACAAAAAAACATTTTGATTTGTCGTAAAATTTCGCATCATTCTGTCGAGACAGCTTAAAATTTGCAGTGGCAAACGAAAGATATTACATAAACAAATTGGAAAATGAATAAATTTGTTATTTTCAAATACTAGTAATATAAGAGGATTATGTAATAAATAATACTAAACAATACTAAAATGTCAGTCAGAGAATGTCGGTTATATAAATTATATCCAAATATCCAAAATGGATAAATTTATTCTTTTTGGATATATTTATCAGCCCGTGAATAAATTTGTCCCGTTTTAACACAGGCAGGGATAAATTTATGCAAATTTAAATTTAAAAAAAATAAATTTTTAGAAAAAAATAAAATAACCAAAATTGTGGAAATGTAACCACTTTTTTATTTTTGAATTAATATCTAAACAAAGTTTACAATTTTTTGAGCGTTCTTGTTTAAGTTCACCGTGGGAAACAATGCATGTTGAAATAATGTGTTTTAAATTAAAATTTGGATAATTTAATCCCTGCCTGTGTTAAAACGGGATAAATTTATTCACGGGCTGGTAAATATATTCAAAGAGAGAGAGAGAGTGGAGTTTACATAAACAATACAGTTTACCGTGGTATATAGAGCTGGCGCAGTCCATATTTAGGGTTTAATTTTAATTTATGGACCTACACACTTATGAAAAAAATTATCCAATCAAGTTGTTCAAAAGAAAAGCTGTAAAGACCAAGGTTAATGAACCGTTATCGACGTACTTTGCTGAAGCTGTAGTTTTTAGTTAAGAGTCAAACTCTTACCGTAAGAGTCTTACGTTACTTCAATTATAGTAAAAATGAAATTTAACTTCTGATAATTTTTTCATGTCTCTCTTGGTCTGTGACAAGAATAATATTGATATCCTCACTGATGTATTTGTTTACCTCAACATACTGAATTTAGAATATCTAAATTAGTCAAAAACAACTTTCATTTGTACACTCATATGCAAAAAGTGAATTCTCCGATCTCGTCGTTCAAAAGAAATACTGCAAAAACCTTAGAATATATGGTTACAACTGGAGTGTTTTGTCACACAGGAAGGGTAATACATATGTAAGCTTTAAATACAACATAGATAATCGGTTTGTAATGGGGTTTATTATGTGGAGCGCATCTTAGAATATGTGGACACCCAGGTATACGCAAAGCACGAATATTTAATTTAAAATAATAAATATGAATCTTCGTCCTGCATTTCTATCCATTCATCGTAAGCAAAATGTTTTCAAATTTAAACAAAGCTAATTATATTGTAACATTTGTATAGGTTTTGACATCGTTTCAACCCATCCATATCAACAATGTCATCAAAATTTTATTATAATGCATATTTTTTAAAGAATGGTAAAATATTTCCTTGTATTTACAACTATTTTCCATCATTGAATTTGTTTTACAGCATTAGAATGCATTTTCATCGATACAACAACCTATTTTCCATTTATATATGTAAGATTTACGTTTCATTTTGCCGATATATTTGGAGAACCATACCTAAATATATTGCCCTGGGATATTAAATCTATTATAATAATATCCAGTAATATTATAAATATATCTCGGAGAATAACATCTAGGTTCCGCCTGTCAAATGTATAGTTATATATTCTACTGTTATACTGTTAAATAAAAAAAGTAAAATAAGATATTAAATCCATTACAATAATATCCAGTAATATTATAAATATATCTCGGAGAATAACATCTAGGTTCCGCCTGTCAAATGTATAGTTATATATTCTACTGTTATACTGTTAAATAAAAAAAGTAAAATATGAAACAACTATAGCGGTCTAGTATATATTAGTATTGTATTATTTGTAGTGTTAAGGTATAAACGAAGTAGACTGATTGCACTAGACGGATTTGAAACTGTTACATCGAAGTACATTTACTAAATTTAACTGTAGAATTCCGGTGTTTCTAGTTGTAAAAGATGTTAGAACATAAATTCACATATTGGCTACTAGCTACCTTTTAAAACACTTTTCCTTGATGATGTTAAATGATTACCTATATCAGCCAAAGGTCTGTTTAGTTAGTAGTTATGTCACAATTTTTCCGCATAAACAAAATATTGGCAAATACACTTAGTAACATTGTTAGAATATATAGAGATATATTGAACATATATTTTGGTTAGCTATTAGCAAATTAGTATCCTTAAAAGATATTACATTTAATATGTGTATAAAGTATAAATGACTTGTCTTTTCTCTTGATATGAAACCTATTTAATGAGTTGAAAAAGGAAAATTAATAAAACATTATTATTACTGCACGTTAAAACTAAATAAACTTATCAAAATCAATTGAATGTGTACTTCTACATAAATACTTTTTATTAATCATGCATTTATCTATCACTTATGTTTAAGTAAATTACATGATCACATGATCGCTCACGCACATTCAGGCATAAGTTAAAAAATTTACGGAGTGAACTCTATGGGCACATGATCATAAGGTATATCAACGTTCAAGTTGCCATTAACCGTGTAAAAGTCAAAAAGAGGGGAATGAGATGAGAGGTTCAACAATCAGTACTCACTCACGACGCACGACGAGTACGAATTAATGAAAAGCATTTCAGGAAGAATTATAAGTTGGTAGCCTTGGTCTGAATTTATTTCATCGGCTAAACCAATTAAATTATCGACACTACAACCAATTTGAGATGTTTGGCAAACCTATTAGAATTACCCAAGACGTCATGGTTCAAGATCATTGGACAATTGGAATGGAGGTAAAATTACTTTCACTGGTGACTGGTGTGCGCATTGGTAAAGAGAGCAAGAGTGAAAATACTCGTATTCTTGCCCTCTATCACCAATGTGTATGCTAGTCACATAGCACAACCCGCTGAGGATTGTACACTCAACACAAACGAAAAGGATCCCTGATGGGCCTTGGTCTTGCCTAACCAACCCGTAAAAATGAAAGGTAGCTTGACAATCATTTCGTATAGATATATAATTACGTAATTTAATTGTAATCATTTTATAACTATCGAAATTTTATTACTTCCATCATCTTTTTTCCTTTCGTTATTTTTTAAATGGTGAACACAAAATCAGATTTTTCTGGCAAGTGGAGTGACCTTTAGTCTTATCAATAATCAGATAGTATTTAGCTGACAAAATAAATTGAGAACTGAGAAATGAATGAAACAAGGGATGTTTGTTTTTAAAATCTAAGCGTAAACCTACTGCTTCCAAAATTAAGCTTAAACGCAAAACCCATAAAAGTAGATTTTTCGGAGATCGTTATGATCGGAACCTTTATGATTACAATTTGCAATTTTACAGTAGATTGTATTTACTTTTGTTTAGTAAGTAGCCAAAGCTATCTTACGCTTTCGGTACTTATTGCGACTACGAATGTCTGTCCGTCTGTCTGTCCGAGCCATATCTCAGATACAGGAAGGAATTTTGAAATTCTGTTTGCACCAATCGATAGCCCATGACCTCTAGTTGTGTACCTGATATTTTTTTAGGCCAAATGTCATATTAATGTATCTTTGGTATTTATGGAGCGATTTGCATCAAACTTTGGATACAGGTAACCTATGACATCCTCTATAAGCACTAAGAAGCTTGATCTCATAGCTCAAGAGGATAAGTGTCAAAATAAGTGTATCTCTAGTACTTACGGGGCGATTTGCACCAAACTTTGCATACAAGTAGCATATGACCTCCTCTATAAGTAGACAAAATCTTGACCTCCTAGGTCGAAGGGGTCAAAGGTCGAGTATATGTATCTCTGGTATTTATTGGGCGATTTACATCAAACTTTGTATACAGGTAGCATATGACGAACTCTATAAGTAAACAAAAGCTTGACCTGATAGCTCAAGAAGCTAAGGGTCAAACGTCATATGTCTATCCGTCTTTCTGTCCGAGCCATATCTCAGAAACGGGAAGGAATTTTCGAATTGTTTGCACCAATCGATAGCCCATGATCTCTAGTTGTGCACCTGATATTTTTTGAGGTCAAAGGTCAACGGGGTCAAAGGTCATGCAGGTGTGTCTTTGGTATTTATTTGGCGATTAGCACCAAACTTTGTGTACAGGTAGCATATGGCCTCCTCTATAAGCAAACAAAAGCTTGACCTCCTAGATTCAACAGGATAAGGGTCAAAGGTCAAAGTGTATCTCTGGTACTTAAGGGGCGATTTGCACCAAACTTTGCATACAGGTAGTCTATTAAGTAGACAAAATCTTGACCCCCTAGATCGAAGCGGTCAAAGGTCATGTAGACGTATCTCTCTGGTATTTATAGGACGATTTTTTATAGAGAAAACCAATGGCCTGCTCTGAAAATGTATATTAGATCAATTCAATTGGATACATGCTTTCGCTACTTCCCTATGTCCTTGACTTCATAGTTTATTTGCTACGTGTCTTACGTTTAGTACCAATTCATCTGGCTTGTTTGCCGATTGTTAGTACTGACTCACTGAACCAGACAGACATCTAACGTGATATTTATTCGTGTGTTCATAATTGCACAAGTACATAGTAACGCTTATTTCTTAAAATAGGGTGTAATGGTTACAGCTGTCATAAATTTTGATCTACTAAATGTACACCACGCTGTCTACATATTAAATATATACAACTTTCACGTATTGTTTACTAGCTGATAAGACCCGTTTTCGGCGAACAAAAGGAAAGTGCAAGTTAATTTGACGTAGAATAGTCCTTGTAATCAATATTCACTTTAAAATATGCACATTGATACATAGGGAAAAGTTATCCTAAGTCTTGTCTGAAAATAGTCATTTTGATCCCCATTTGATGAAGGTAACCCTATTGGGTCAAGGGATTTACATTTTTTCCTGAACTTTGACTAAACCCGTTATAGGGACTGTCTAAATGCGTATGCCAAAATTGGTGGCAATTGGCTCAGAAACGAAGTTTTGTATAAGGTACGTACATACATACCGACAGACATGAACTTTTATATATGTATATATATTACGTACTACGCAGCTGAAAAGCTTTTTTAAGCCGGCCATCAGCCAATTTGGCACACAGTCTTAGGGTACAGGCATTTGGGATATAATTTCAGCGAATTTGGTGTATTCCCAATAAGGGTTCATTGAAAGGGATGGTCAAAATTTAAACTTTAGCCAATTTGGCTCAAATTTTGTGCAGCAGTACTTGGTCAGCAAGTCAGAATATCAAGTTAGACCTATATCGGTTGACCTCTGTGGCTCTAGAGGGCGTCAAAGCCATATTTAGCAATTAAGTTATATAACTAAAGTAATTCAATTTCTCAGCTTGTATCGTATCAGTATAAACGATTTCAGTTATTCTCTATTTCCACAATTACAGCAAGTTTATTGTTAATTCATTTACTGTGTTTAATTGTAATAATAATTTGGTTAACGGTGCACGCAACAACTGCTGCTGTCAAGCTATTACTTTAGATCCGCTCACTTTTAAAATTGAGAAAGCTAGTTTACTTCGCTTCTCACCGATTGGGTACATTTGGTAAACAGGTGTGCAGATGGCATTAATCTAAACGCAAAATTTTGATGTTTTGATATGGAAATGGAAATCGTTAATGGTTGAGTTTACGCACCATAACAGTAATATAAAATTATTATACCATATCTGTCGTTTACTTTTTTTCTGGTTTTTCCAATGTAGCATTGCGACAATGTGGGATATCGTTTAATGAAATGAAATAAGCTATCACCTGAATTAGTGCAGTAATGAAAAGCACATTTCAAAACCAAATTCAAATGATGTACTATTTGCCTGTCAAATGCATATTAGTGACAAGTATTGTGGTCTTGTCTACCTGACTGAATTATATCAGACAACAATAACAAACCTTGAATTCAAACAGACAAATCAAAATTCAATTAATGCCAGATCACGGACGTGAACATGAGTCTCATAACCTTATTATTTGTATTTACCGTTGAGACGCTTGGACAATGGACATTCATAATAATTGTGTTACATTAGATGCATACATTTACTCAAAGAAACTACTTACATGGGGCAAAGTGAGATTTTAATGCTTCTAACTGCACATTCGACTGCGCAGAGACAAAATGTCCCCTTGTGTATACTACATTTTGCACAAATTTATCTATTTGACTATTTTGGCAACGTCTTTCACCTTGATTTTAATTTCATTTTACGCCGCATGTCTTCTCACCAATTTATTGTAAAATATTATTATTCATACTAGTGCATGTATTCTTCCCTCTTCTCAACGCTACTTAACCTTCAAGTAAAAATAAATTCTCATCCCATTTACTGCGTTGTAGGACTTCATTTTTCTATCGCATTATCCGATTTATTCCTCAGTCCTCACATGCAACAATCCAATCCCTTCTCACACCTAACCTAACAGGCTTAATTCATCTGCATCTTTGTAATCTCACCATCATCATCACCCGGCCATCCAAACTCTCCTACTCCTTGACATATGCATTGCTCGACCACGGTATGCATGAAATGTATGTAAAGCGGTAGAAGTACACAAGTCTAAAAGTACGTGTGTGGTAAAAATGAACAGATGGTTAGAATATAAGAAAAGCAAGTGGCAAGTGAACCGTGCATTTATATATTATACGTATAATATGCATTATTTACGTACATACAATTTATTACACGCACTCATACAAACTGATAGAATACCAGATTTTGCATTTTTACCTTTTGTTTGACCAAAAACACGTATAATTGGTGAGTTTCGTTGTGTACGTCATATAGTGCTCAAGTAGTACTCCCTACGTCTGACTCTAAATGCGTTGATGTTGATGCAGTACGTACACAGGTACTAGAAATATCATTAACAAAATCCACGTCAGCTAGCACGAAAATTGCTCACATCATCATCATCAACAACATCCCATTTATCTCTCAGTGCATGCTAACTGGTGAACACAGGCCTACAATGCAATTGGTATGTATTTGGTAGAAATAATAATGTAGCATTGATTTCTTTCTTCGTTTTGTGCAGTCCTTTATCTTCCCCATTCGTCACAGGCACAAACAATGTGGTTTCCATTACTGCTGGGCATCGTGTCCACATTTACTACTACGACTGCAATGTGACCACTGGTCACCGTCACTTCTCACACTCACACTACTTTTATTGTGATTGTACCGTTGAAATAGGAACAAGGGAAAAATAACTCTACGCAGTGATTATAATTCCATTTAATTTTGTTTCATTTTTTATTGCTGGTTCAGTTCCGGGTCTGTTAGCAAAAGAGTGGGTGGAAATTAAAAACGTGCGCATCATTTCTCTCGGTAAACAAGTGGGTAAGTGGGCAAAGAGTGCGTTATAAATTTTATTTTTGAATTTTGAAGTGTTTGTGTTTAATGGCTTTGTGTTGTTTCATATTTTGGTATGGTACGTAGTTCGAATATAAAGAACTTTACAGGAAAAATAGTCTATTTTACTGTTACATTATTACCACTTGGGAAAGAAGTTCACGTTAAATGTTTTTACTTTGTGCTGTTGTCTTTGTCACTTTGAAAATTTCTTTAGCTGGTTATTGGTTAGCTGTTTGATATTACCGTCTTCTTAATGAGTTCATATATACAAGGGACGAATAATTAAGATTGGGAGGATATCTAAGCTCCGCCTTTTTTGTTTTTTATGCTCTTACCTACCACACACACACACACATAGTAAATCAACAGTGTATGTCTCTTTCATTGAAATTTGTCAATACTTACGCACGATGTAAATAGATTTTGTGAAAGTGAAGGAAGATTACACTTTCAAACGCGTATGGTAATAATGAGGAAATAGTAGTAAAGGTAGTTTTATTACTACAACAAGCAGGTCCTACACTAGGAATAACTTTTACAATTGTTAATATCTGTGTAAAAGAGCCTCCAACCAAAAACCATTTGCACAGTAATTTTTACATTTGTTTTATTTTGTCTTAGTCTCTATTACCTATTTTAGTATTTGGATCTGTGCGTGTTGCCTGCGTGCGATAAATTTAATACACATTATGATTTCTTAATTGGAGTAGTAGTAGTAGAGCTGAATTTGAGTTGAAATGGCGTTTTGAGTATAATTTATTTCTTTATCCTCATGATGACCGTAATGATGTTCAGTTGATTGTGAAATTACTAATTATCCAATCAGAGTTAATTGGAATATTTTAGTCAATGGTGTAATCATTAAGAAACGGTTGAGATGCAAAAAGGTTATTAAAGTGGGGTTGTAGAAGGTTTAATGGCCGTAATAATGCGACCAGTCCACAGTCAGTTTCTTTCTATTTTGCATATTTAACTGAGGATTTATTTTGTGGGAATTTAAAAGCAAAAAGAAGGTAATTTGGAAGCTGTAAGTGTGGTGGTAGCATTATTGTTTTATGGAAATGTATTTCATCCCAATCGTTTCACATTTTTCATTTTAAAATTGGTCGAAAAGAGGTAGTCGAATGTTTAACGACTGAAAGTAAAACATAAACATTGCCATTTAATGTGTAGTTATCAGCAAAAAATATTATTAAAATGGGCGTAATAGCCTTGTAAACCTATTTATTTCAAATATTTAAATTTTCTTAAAATGGTGAATAGTGTGACCGTCGAAACATAAAGGGTACACAAATACTCAGATTCAGGCCCTGTTATGAAATATAAAATATTTTAACCGTTTGATTACAGTTACTTGAAAACAACTTTACCTGGTAGCACCACAACTATTCCTTCAAAATGAGACCCGTGTTGGTGTGTGGTCTCACGTTTCTTTTTATATATGGTTGTGTTGCTCCGCCGGTGACGGAGCAGAAGAAAAAAAAACATGACAAGGAGAATGCGCAAGATAATGAAATTGAAGACCAGGTGGGAAGCTGGAAGCAACATTAGCAGTCAATTATGTTTAATCCCTTGTTTAGTAATTTGAAAGTAAATTTATTTCGCCCTTTGTATTTGTCTGCTTAGGCTTTCGACGTAGAGTACAAGCGGTATCTTCAAGAGGTTGTAAACATTTTGGAAAAGGATGTCGACTTTAAGGCACGCTTGGAAAAAGCAGATAAAGAAACAAGAGTTTGAGAAGGATGAAGGATGGGAGCCTTTAGATCAACACCAACAATACACCCCAGAGGAATATCAACAATATGCCAGGACTCATGAGGACGAAATCCGAAGAATGATTGAACAAGGATTGGTAAGATACGTTTTTTTAATTCCTAAAAAATTGTTTGATTTTATTGCTTTCGTGTTTTGCTAAGCTTACCTTTGTTTACTTGTTTAATTTTTGCATGAATCTGTGTGTTGCTGTGCCGTTTGTGTTATTTTTACGTGTGTAACCTATGCTAATTAAGATCCCACCTGCACCTCCTGGTTACGTCCCAGTAATCCTTCCTCCTGGTGCACATTTGCCCCCAGGGGCACATTTACAAGGTCATCCTCCTCAACTTGTTGCACCTGGCGTCCATCATGGGGCACAGTTGCAACAAGGTCACCACGATGGTACTACGGGACATCATGTAATATTCTTTAAATAACAAGAATATATTCCATTTCGCAAAATGTCATACCTGAGCTTTTCATGTTTACTTATTGTTTGGCTGTTTCAAAACTCAAAATTGTATTGTCTGTAGTTTTCTTCTGCAGTTTATCAAAAATCGTTTGTTTAATTTTCAGATGCCACCTCCTGGAGTACACCCTAATGCAATTCATCCAGGTCAAGGTTATCATCCCCAAGATCATCAACAGATGCAGCATCTGCAAGCTCAGCAACATGCTTATCAGCAGCAGCTTGCATCTGCCCAACAGGCTCAGCTGCAATATCAACATGGCCAAGCAGCAAGTGGTGGAGTTCCTCAACACCATGAACAACAGCAACATATTCAACAGCAACAACACCATGAACAACAGCAACATCTGCAACAGCAACAGTTTCAACAACATCAACAACCGGCATATCAGCAGCAGCAACCCCATCAACAAGCTATTGCTGCTGGCCAGCAGCAACAGCAACCGTATATTAGTCATCCTAATACTGCTGGGGCCAATCAGCAACTTCCACTTCAGCATTATCAGCAACAACCCGTGGGGGTCAATCAGCAGCAACTACATCAAGGTGCTCCTCCTTCCCCTCCTAGTGCCAGCGTAGGCCAGCATCAGCAAGTTCCAGTACCCCAGCAACATGTCATTCCCCAACAACAACAACAACATATCCAGGCACATCCTCCGCAACAGCAACAACCCATTGGAACCCACTGACGACACCCAAAGATTTAGTAAACATTAAGTAGTTATCATTAAGATTAACGCCTTGTATTTTAATTATTTTTATGTGTTACTGCATCTCTTCTTGCATAAGAATCTCTTTTATTTTCCCCCTCTCCAAATATCTATCAGTTTATCGACTAATAGCAGTTTTAGTTTGTTTTTTACACTTCAACATTCCTCCCGCTTGTCTTCCCTATTTGGTGTCAACGACCACCTTTCCCATAGCAAAACAGTCAATCGCCCCGATAACGTAATATCAAATAAATACAACGACCTCCTTACAATATTTTTATTTTTGGTGCTAAAATGATGTACAGATTTGCCACTTATACATTAGGGTACCCCACGGATGTAGGATTCTTTTCCTTATAGATTGCCCAGCAGGTGTAGTTCTGTATTTAAAATGATCACCATAATTGTATCTGTAGTTCGCGTCTTTCCACTCTTGCTCTCTTCCTTCTTTTCTTCTAATTAAATTGTAAAATAATATCGCGTTGAAAGCAAAAATATTAAGGTTATACTGCATTTTTATCATGATGACTGATTTTCATCAGACTGTCTTTTTAAATTTTAAATTACGGCTACTATTCGAATCACCAGTGTTGCCAGATGACGACAATGATATTTATGAAGGAAGAATCCTGACCAAAAGTGTGATTGTCAAAGTTTTACTGTACTGTTATTTTAAGATGTTTTATATACTTTAAAGAACACTTTTTGAGATAAGTATATTTTGTAAGTGATGTAGTGTCCAAGTGTATGCCAGCAAACATCTGCGTGTGCGTCGCACTTATGAGACGAATCCACTGTTATCATGACGCCTTATGATTGAGTGGCATTTCAGATAAAATGAATACACAGAATGAACATTGCAAGAGTACTTGAAAGGGAGTTTCTGTGGATTTATACTACAACTTGTTATTTGGCCGCTAATTTTGACTAGGCTAAGTTTAACAAAAATGACAAAATGGTAAAAGTCATAATTACCGTACACCCTCTATCCAGTATGAATTGGCTTATATTATTCGTTTTACAAAAAAAATTATGAATTTATCCATGCAAGTATGACTGTTAATACATATACACTGATCATTATGCAACAAATCTACAGTTAATTAAGTAAAAAGTTTTCATAACTTTGTTATAATTAGCTTAAAAAAATAATAAATATAAAACAATTGACAACGTGATTTTAAATCTAAAAGGTTTTACGAACTGACTACCGTAAATGTAGAAATTGTTCAACATATACATAAATTAGATATACTGATTCTGTTTTACGGTCACCACGGCGGGAATAAGCGTATTGAAATAAACTTAAAGTTCATTTAAGCAGTTATACATATGTACACGATCTTTCAAATTGTATTTCTGTTCATATTGTTTAGCATGTATTCAATTCTTCTCTAAATTCACCACAAATTAACATCATTTTGGTCAGGCCAATTGATTGCAATTGCAGACATTCAACGATATAACTATAACAGTTTTCCATTTAATTGCATAAGTATATTTAAAAAGGTAAGACGTTGCTAAATCAACTTTTTTAAACCGTTGCAAGTTGCTGTTTGTGGTTCCATATATGCATGATCGTCCTCATGTCATTAATAAGGGCAGACACTTTAGATAACGGCATACCCCATATAGTTTCTCAGATCACCATGAGCTTCAGTATGTGAGCGAATCACATGAAAAGAAGTAATCATTTGTTTTACGTATTTAAAATTAGGTTTATGATGGACCATCTCGCCATACTTTAATACCTATCTTTAACTATCTGTAGGTATTCACATATAGATCCATACGAGGAGACAATCAAAAGAGTTGACTTTTGTTGACTTGAGCATTATAGTGCCTGTAAGTATGAAAGTTATAGCATGAACACAATCATCATCAGCGAGCACATACGATGATGATGATTGTGTTCATGCCATCACTTTCATACTTACAGGCACTATAAATGCAGGCGTATGTAGACTGATCACTCGGATCAAATTTAAGAAAAACACGAAAATCAAGATTTCGATGTCGGAGCTTAATATTCTTTACCAGATAAGTTTTAACCCAAAAGTGGCATGTCATTAGAGAGCCCAACAAGATATGTACTATCGATACGACTGCTTCTGATGCGTAGTGACTTACATTCACAAGAGATATGGCTAAACGAAGATCGGTCATTACTCATTACTTATGATTGCCCCCTCGTACATCCACATTTCAGACTTTTACATGCACTATATTTATACTAGAAATTGCATGCATGCAAGCATGCCTGAAAGGAAGTTGTGAAACGATACCTTACAGTTGAAAATATAAAATGTCACTTGTACTACCAAAGATAAGACGAACTGATTGGACTTTTCGAACAAAAAAATACAATTCATTATAATTATTAATTATAAATCTATATACCTTTACAATGCAGCTGCGTAGGTTTGTGGCTACCTATGTAGCCTCTGACGTCACAGCATGCTTCTCGGGTTGCATCATACTTACAATCTAGCTCGGTCGTGTGTCTGCGGCCCGTGATGATGCACTGTTCTACCAAATGGTTCATTGACAGATTATGAGGAGATTATGAGGAGATTATGAGGAGATTATGAGGAGATTATGAGGAGATTATGAGAAGATTATGAGGAGACAATGAGGTGAAAATG
>JAHZNB010006029.1:0-20439 GCA_027744295.1 Callyntrura guangdongensis
ACCACCACTAATTTTCCATTCCATGCGTCCACCATCTATCACCCGTCAACAGGACCATTTAGAAAATACGACAAAACCACCATTCAACTCGTAACGTACGCAGAGCTTTTACGGATGATGATATAAATTATTGTTCGCTTTTTAGACAAGTCGTATTTACTTCTCGATGTAAAGTTTTCATTTTCAACGGAATTACTGAGTTGCGGGTGTTCGTGCAAGTCGCTAGTAGCACTCCTTTTAAATAACGTTGGTAGTTCTTTCAATAGCGTATTATTATTTTTTCGGTGAATTATCTCCCATTAGATTATCAATCCTATTATCATGACGTCAATTTAAGGTTGCCGGGACAATATGAGAAAAAATTACCATATGGATACCAAATGCAGCTGATGAAGGAAATTTGACAGTGTTAGAATGAAAGGGAGAATCATTTTGTAAATATTTACCTGGCATTAGTGTCATCTTTATTATTTTTTTATTAATTCACATCGCGTCGCGTACTACAGTATCGTTTGGAAAAATCTAAACATTATTGTTTCAGCCTAATCGGGAACGTGTGGGCCCGACAAATAAAAGCAATTAGCTTGTTAGTGTCTAACAGTTAGTGGCACATATCGAATAGACTACTTTGTTTATTTATGAGTATGTGTATGTTTGTGCATGTAAAGAGATACTTAAGGATATGTCGCAACCCCGCCTTTGACGAAGCCAGTATCCTTTTTCATGTACGTCTTTCGTCTTCACTGCCTCATTACGCCTCTATTATAGTGACACCACTACCAAAAACGCTCTGTATCCCTCCCTTCTCCTCTCTACCACTCCAGCTAATATTATTACGGGCATTTGACTTTGAATAAATAACATTCAACATTGTTGTACGTACAAAGGCAATGCAATGCAATCCTGCCTGATATGCTTCTCCGACTCGACTAGCTACTTCTTGTAAGAAGGAAAATTGGGATGAATTCCCCAAGGATCTATTAGAGCGAAATGGAGAGCAACACAGTAAACCGGATAATACGTGTACCTACAAGTCGGTATCCGGATTTTTTTTTGCTTCTCTGTAAATTCGACAAACTGTTAAGTATGTCTTGTCGTCATCGTTGTGTGGGAAACAGGAACTGCCGTTTGGAAAGATTGAGTGAAAAGCCCTTTTCTCTTTTTTCATGTCAATTTAAAAAGTTTTGAAGCTGAAGTACTACTGTAGAATAAAAATACGGCATCATGAATATCCCTGATACTACTACACTTATTTATCCAAAAATCCAAACTATTTTATTACACGGGTAATGACACACAATTATATTTTTTGAAACGTCTTTTCTGCTCGCTCTGAAACATATCCCTCCCGGTAAAATCGACAGTGAGGGGTAATAATGATCCAAAAAGAGCAAAAATTCAAAACAAACCGAGTTCGTCTCGTAGCTGAGAGAGAGACAGGTTGTATTGGATTACTTGCTCCTCTCTAATAAGATCCCTCTACTTTTAGCTACTCCACCAAGCAGATAAAGTTACGTACGAAGCGCATCATTCAGTACCCAGTCACCAGTGAAACGTATATGTACTACCTAACTAGTTAATCTAGTAGCAGTAGTAGTAGCAAGGCTTGCATATACATAAATATTTATATTAAAGAAATCCATCTTTATCATAAGCTTTTTTCTCTGGAAATGTATTCTGGCTTTTTAGTTATGTACACGTTTATAATAAAGAAGAATACCAAGTGCATACACACATTAAACCACACATTTAAAGATTTTAACTACTGCCATTCATACACGCTCACAAATTAAGTGTTACGAATAACGTAAATAAAACTTGGTGTACTAAGAAGATAAAAAAATAAACACTAAAAATGTTTCCCTTGACAGCATAAAAAATGTTGGTGCTGGTCAGTTTTTTTCCTTTAGAGAGAGTACTCGTCGACCTATCGTCGTCGACAGACAAGGCTTTAAAACGAAAGAAAAATGTAAAAACGCGTTTGTTTTTGAACGAAGCAAAAAAGAAAGGCAGAGATGCCTACCTACTGTGCTACACCCTTTTTTAGGTTGGAAGGGTCAAGGGATCTGTACGAAAATCCAGAGAATATCCAGAGACCCGCAAAAAGGATTGAGACACAGCGGAGCCGCGTGCACTGCAGCAGTACATAAAGCACTTTAAAAGAAGTGGTAAGCAGACAGGCGACTTGTTACAGGAAAATGATATTCATCAAAAGAGATTATACCATAAGACAAAAATGGGACTTGTGTGAGTTGGTCTACAAGATTGGGATGGTGATGATAATTATGCAGATGGTAAGTACATATAGGCAGAATGGCAAGCTGTTCATTTGAATTTGTTTGTAACATGTTGTTTGGTAATGTCCTTATGAAATATTAAGGCACAACAAGGGTTGCAGGAAAGGCTACTACTCCTTTTTGAGTGGATGTCTGGGGGTTTGAAGAAATTTGACGGGAAAAGGGTAACATATTAATAGGTTGTTTCCCTGGACAAAAAACAGAAGTCTCGGCTACACTGCCCAGAAGCGGGGAGAAACATTTATAAAGGAGTCACTTTATGTAACTTTTTGTTCCATTTTTTCTTCATGTGAGAATAAACAAGTCAGTCACAATGTCGCCTTGTCGTGTAACTAGTTCTCCTAAAGCAGGGAAAACGAACACAAAAGCACTTTCGTCAACAACAAAAAACAGTTGAGAATTAGAGGGAGGATATTTGAGGGTGTCAAAAGTCAAGAGTGTATTGTAGGGTGGTGCTTTTGAGGGAAAAGAAACAAAAACATATTTAAAATTACAAGAAAAGTCACTTTAGTGGTGTACCTATCAAAAAACAGAGATTTACCGTTTTCTTGTGTTCTCTTGTGGCAGAAAGTGATTGCGAGAACAATTCCATTGGGATCATTTGTAGGATCGGTTGTTGTAAAAAAAATTGAAAAATGGGGGAAATCGGGCGTTTCGAAAATTAACTTAACACGTCGATAAGTACTTGATACTTTTGAGTGTAACAACATCCACCAAAATACTCGGTCTTAAAGATGACGTGTATTGAATTCGTCTGTTGGGATGTTATGACTGAGAGATTCCCGATTTCGACGAAATTTATTGTTGGGGCGTTCTGAGAAAATAGACAATAATGGAAGGAACTTCGTAGAAAATGAGTGTCAACTTTGTGCTAATGGCAACAGTTTTTGCAATTCCTTGTTTGCACGATAATTGGTAGAGCGACCTTGACCATGTGTCGGTGAAGTCTGCGTGAGCAAAGAAATTCTTGGAAGACTCGGGTTATTTTTTTCTGGAGAAATATACCAGATCAATAATAGACACGTTGATATAGGGCAGAGTAACCATATTTTTTCGACAGGTTGTTAGCCATGCACATTTACACATTTTTACCACACTACTGGTGTTATGCATGGACCTTGTGCGATGCGCGTTTGTATGTGTTTACATGTTTTATTGGCAGAAGCACATCCCAGTTTACAAAATAGTCTGTTTGGTTGTGAAGAAAATTTGTAAACCACTCGTCAAGCAGACATCAAAGCATTCTGGGTGTTGTGTAAGCAAAGTGGGGGAAAAGTTTGTAAATTCTACATTCCGTTCAAAGTTCATACGTTGACTTGTAAAATCAGGCCAACATGTAGAAAAGCATATTATTATGTATGTTTATGTATGTGTGTGTGTCAGGCATTTTATTTTATTTTAAAAATTGCATATGGTCTTGCATAAACCAGAAGATGACACCCACACGCTTTATAACGTGCGTGGTAGATATTAATAATAAAAATGCAGTAATAATTACAAAGGGCATTTATAGCACAACATTTTCGTACGTCGTCGTCAACACGGCCAATTGCACTTACAAAGAAACATGCAAGCACAGAGACATAAACAATCGCTGCAAGTGACATCCGAGTGGGGCAAATGGTGACGATTGTGTTGTATTACTTGTGTAAAGTGTTTTTAACACTCCCAAGGTGTCCGAAGTCTGCATCCATTTCATTTTAACAACAACAGACCAAATAAATTACAACGTCGTTAGGAAAACGATTGCAGGATGTCGTTAAATAGGGACCTAAAAATTATTGGTGGTAATCGAAAATGTGCACGTATTTTCGGCCTTGCATGATGATTTTCTTTTGCTTGTATGAATTATCCACAATTTGCGTGTGTGAAAGGTCGAAATTCGTTTAAATAATATCGATTAAATTATGTTAATCGTAATAAAATGTGAGCAGCAAACTTTCTCCATAAATAATTCTTTAAAGTTCCCAGTTTTAATTCCATTTTAATTATATTGATGTGTACAACGTTTTAGTACATACTTATCTCTTAATAATCGCCAGATTAACATCTAAAGCCAACCAGTGTACCGGAGCAGTGGTTTGCCCGTACAGTCCAGAAATTTAAGTAATCTTAAAAATGCTGGCTAACACAACTAGTAACTAGGTTACATGGTAAATACTTTCCGTAACAATACTCATTTCTTCAGCACATCCATAATAATATTAATAATAATAATAATAAAGACATATAAACGATTTTTTCTCATTTTCCAAATTCAAATAATTGCTCATAAAAAAGCTCCTTAAAGTTTCCGTTGGAAACGCAAATAAAAAATCTCAGCTTAATTTATCCATCCTGAATGACAATCACCAGGTGTTATTCCAGAATTTTGACTCCCATCTTCCCCATCTGATTTTTTGCTGAAGGACTTTTCTGCAAACGTTTACACAGCAGGTGTATTACAACAAGTAGTACCATAGTACCTAGCTTACTTACTGTTTATCATCATTAGTATCCAGTACAATGCGTATACAAATTAAGTTGAACATTACATTTTCATATTAGCCCAATTACACTATATGCATAGTCTACACTACACACACACTTATTTTATATTATGCCCATTATCAACATTTCACTTGAATTTATATTATATTATCTCCACGGATGCAGTGTAGTTTTTTTCTTGGTAGAAAAAAGATTAAAATTTAACACAAAACACACTCTCGCGTAGCATTGAACAAGATTGTGATTTATCCAACGACCTATTGACCTTGCCAAACATCGGTGGGAGAGAAATTTCAAAATATTTTTCTCACAATTTTGAAGCCCAACAAAAATGGATAGACAAAAACATGTTTATCGCAAACCCCATTTTTCTAACATAACATGAAAGATAATCACGAGAGATAATATGCTACTTGTAAGATAACTGTAATTTTAATATATTATGTAATAAGCATTAATTAGACGTCGTATACATAAAATAATACGTTTAAGTTTTACTCTAGCGCAAGTGTAACACGTGACAGTTGACAATAACAATGAACAATAAGAATTTAAAAAATTAACGGTGATACTCAATCATTTGAAATAATCAGACTGGTCGATATAGTCACTTGGCTGCGTATTATGTTCTTTTGCAATTGTTGGCATTGGCATTAAACACAATCGCCTCTCACACGAGCGCCAACAAAAGTGGAACTTTCTGCATTTTACCACTTAAAGAAAAGTTCTATCCATCATAAAATTGTGGCTGCAGAAATGAATGAATGATAAAACAGAATAATTATACTAGCATTAAAAATCACAATAATAATAACAAGTAATAAAAAAAGTTCATTCATTCACTCTGCCACTGTTGCAGAATTGCAGCTATAGCGCGCCATTCATCCAGATTTTTTTTGTGCAGTGCGGTAACTTGATGCTAGTTTGCTATTTCACTCCATCTTTCTCTGTCGCTCTTTCTACTTTTCTCTGATTTAAAAATGTCATGTTTATGTTTATCTCCATTTTTGCGTGACAGTTGGCCATCATAACACGCATCATTATTATTATATTGTTTGTGTTACACTCTCGTGTGTAACGGAAACAAGAAAAAATACTACTGCTGCTGCTGCTGCTAATAATAATAATAATAACAGAGGGCGAACCAAGAGCGAGAGAGGGAGGGAAAGAGTGAACAACGACAACAATAACAAGTTGAAAGAAAACGTCATCACATTTTAAACCAAAATGAAAATATTATCTTTGTGCTGCTGCTTCTCCAACCGTTTTTATTTTTATTGTTATTCCTACCGTTATTTTTTTCGTTTTTCGTATTTTCTTCAGTTTTCTCCTTACAGTTTGGCATCTCCTGATGACCAGTAGGTGTGGTAGTGGTGATGCATTTGCATCTGGGACATTTGGGACGTGGCGCAACTCGCGGCTCCATGGCTGCTGCCATAAGGGGATGTTCCCGAACCGACAGGCGCACCACCGGTTGCAGCCACAGCGGCTGCTAAAGTGCCACCGAGTTGGTTGTATGGAAGGTGTGGGTGGTGAGGGTGATGGTGAGGATGGTGAGAAGATATAGCTGAAGTTAGCGGGGATGATTGCACGGCAGCAGCGGAGTTAAAATGATTTTGAAGCTAAGAAGGAGAGATAGAATAATAGAATGTGAGTATAAAAAATAACGTGAATTGTTTAGAGACGGGAGAAAATAATGGGCTGTTGAAATACGGGCAAAGTGTAAAAAAATTTGGGGGAACTTGCGAAAAATCGACAAAGTGCCGAATATAATGTTAAATATAATTTCATATAATTTTTTAAAAAAATTTGATGCTTTACCTGACACATTTGAGGATAAGTGGCAGCCAAACCTTGAGGGGGTAAGGAGTTTCGGGCGACACTGCTTGCAGAAGGGAAGCTAAACTGGGAGGTGGTTTGCATGGCTGCCGATAAGCCCCAGGGGGATGAGCTGTAAATTCGTGTTGTAGAGAAGGCGACACGAGAAAAAAAAATATAAAAATAAGATACGGGAATTATAGCGATTTATGGGAGAAATTAGTGGTGCTGTTGTAAAACAACAATGAAGAACAAATTGCTGTGCCGATGGATTCATGAGGTAATAAAAAGGTAGAGCGGGAAAATTGAAAGGGATATGCAACAGATTTACAGCAAATACCTACATGAGGACAGCGACGATGATGATGATGTTCATGATGACGCATGTATCGAATGACAAATGAACGTGTGTGGATTTTAGTGTGTGTGTGTGTGTAAAAAAAGCTGCAGATCGGCATGGTTGAGAAAGAGAACGAGAGCCGAAAAACAAGTGAGAAAAGTCACGAACAAAACGACAAAGTTGAAAATGTGTAAAAAAAGAAGAAGAATAAAAGGAGAGAAGGACAGAAATGCTGAAAAAAAGTGTTCTTTCAGTTTGTGCATTTTCTCTACGTTGAAATATTACCACGGACAAAAAAATAATTTACAATTTCGAGGGAGAGAGAGATTGTGTGCAAGGTAACCAAAGAAACTTAAGCATATCTAAATATAACGAAGGGGAAGCAGCAGCAGAAAGGCAGCCGAGGAGAGAAATATTGAGACAGCCCATTTGCTTGTTATCATTTCACACTCAATTAGCCAAGTCAACAGGAATCCTTTTCAGTGAGAGAACAGGCTCATTACTGGTATTACTTACCTATTAAAATGACAACAGCGAAAAAACGAGCAAAGACGAGTGGTGTGGTGCGTCAGATGTAAGAGCACCACAATACAAGATAAGTTAGTAGCTCAGCGGAAAAAGTACATGCAAACTGTGAGATAATCAGATAGGTACGTTTGTCCCCTCAACACACACGCTCGGTTGATGTAACTCTAGAATGCGTACTGATTGGGTCAAAGTCAAAAGTGAGAATAATTATGTTTATTTTCGTTTGTCTGTCTGTCGGTCAAGGGCATTGTATTCTTGCACGAAAAGTTATTTAATTTATTATTCGATTATATGATAAAAATTGCGGGTTCATTAATTTCAATTTTATGAATTATAATCCAACAAAAAATATAGTATTGGTAATACAGCTAACCAGCCCGTCGCCACTTTTCTACATCCATTGACCAATTCGTTGCAAAATAAGACAGAGAATTGCAACAAATTGTTTTGTATGCTAATGAACGAGCTGGAAATATCACTGCTGTTTTCATCCTTATCGCTTACATACCTGCCAAAGAAACTGATACTTTTTTTGTAATTTTAGTGCGTATAATGTTGAAATAAATTGCCCATTTCTTTCCCCATTACATAATTAACCTTGTTAGTATATCTTGTGTCGTGGGCTGCCATAAAAGAAGCTTTTACTTCAGCCTCCGGCGTTTTCCATCTACTCTGACAATCCTTCTGGTCCTCTAACATCCAATAAATGCATCTCTAAAAATTCTGAAACGTTGCAGTAAAAACATTAAAAATGTTCGTGCTGCCTATGCACATGTTCAAGGCATGTTGCCTAAACGCCCTTCTGACTCTAGGCATGCCGTCTCCAATCAGCCAAAATATTTACTTTTGTTTTAATTTCAAAGGAAATCTTTTTTCTCTCAAGTACAATATTACTTGAATTTTTCTCGTTTAATTTTGTCGCAAAGCATACGGTAAGCAATCACCCGAAAGGATTTTCAAGAAAAATGGAAAAGATAACAGGAAAAGGTCCAGAAAACACTTCTAACAGGAAGAATTAATTTTTTAGCATTGACCCGCCAGATAAACTCGTTATCTGTAAGAATTAGCGTCGCAACTAGTTGTAAATACTTCTCTGTCGTATTTTCTGTTTTCTCCATTTGATACCAATGGTCACACTCCTTCTTAGCGCCATGCTTTCAACTTTGGGTTCACAGTAACTCAATATATTCCCTCGTTATCTTTCCATTTAACAAAATGACAAAAACTATCAAAGTAACTGCATTGCAATATCTCTTCACAAATAAATCGAATAGCAAGAACTACCAATGATCAAAGTCCCAAAGCTACGAAAAAAACAAACTAAAAGAAATTGTTGTTGTGTACCTACAAACAAGTCTATTAATCTCTTATCATATCATCATCCACCACATTTACAGCTTTCAGATTGCCACTTTGAAATAAGCAGTCTTTAAAAAATCCATACCCACGTTTAAAATTTGCTGCCATGATTATTATTACCATTGCCCTTTCTTCCCTGCTTACTCATCAAAGTTCTCTTTTCTCACTTCACGTTTAAATCATCATCACCACAGCCCTCACAACTCCTCTCTTTGTCGCTAATTTCACGAGAAACAATAAATTCATGCATGCCATCGCAACATGTACTTGTTGACTTGATCATAATATTATATGCATACATAATAGCGTATTCAAAATAAAGAAATAGATTAATGTACGTATTTTTTGCTGATGGATCTCTGTATTGTAGATATTGAGTGCATTTAAAAAATGATCACTCAGAAATACAAAACGAGAGAGATATGATGGACGGCGGATTGCCATTAAAAGTATTTGTCCTTTCAGCAATAACATTTAATGACACATTTAACTTCATTTCAACAGGCGATGGCGCTTCTAATATTTAGGTACACGGGTGAACCTATACATCTTTACCAACACACGTTTTTCTAACTAGTCGTCAGTGTTGTCTCAAAGAAGACAACACACTCTACAATCGCTGTACGTGTCAAAGTGCTGATACATTCTCAGAGAGATTGAATTGAAAGTGTTTCTCTTGGAAAAACATACCTATTATAAATATTATTGTGATTGTCAAAAGTAATTAAAGTTTTCAGCTCATTGCCATCTAGTAGCATTCCACTGTCTCATCATCATCATCATCACCATCATCGTTATCATCATTAATAGTATTATCATTAACTCATATGCGTCATGGTCAGTATGGAAATTGACCCCATTACCCAATACTGCTACTACTTCTAGTACTCTTGTGATGGTTCTCGCTTATGAATACAAAGATGATTTCACACGCATTTTCAAGTCCCTAAAACTATGTAGGCACTTGAATAAATGGTAACATTTTCACGATGTACCTTGGATATCCCGGCGTAGGAATCAGGTTGCTCGGAAATCTGCCGTAGAGTCTCGGATCCAAATAGGACTTTGGATAGGGGCTCGTTTTGAACTGTCTGGTTTTCATGCGCTTTCGACGTTTGTAGTTGCCATGCTCAAACATGTCTCCACATTCTGGGGCTACGTGGGAACAAACAAGCCGGGCGATGGAAAACATGGAAAAGAAAAACACAGACAAAAAAAAACCAATTAGTCATTTAGATAAGAGCGATTTTCTTATCACTTCGTACATATACCCTTGTTGTTGTTGCGTATTCCAATGATGACGGCACACCTCCCTTTTATTGCCATACTGGAACATACTGGAATTGGAAGCACATTTTGCAGAACAGTTAAGATTAACAGACAATTTAATGGGTTATTTTTCTCACTCTCTTTCTACGTGTCTGTAAAAAACGTTTGTCATCTTTTTTTCATTTTTTTCTACTCTGGTCTGGACTTCTGATAAAATAGTACTGCTAATAACATATCTACTACAATTGCAAGGTTTTCTACGCCGTCTGCTGTAATGTCTGGGAATGGCAGGCATTTTTTTGTCTAATTTTTTACTAGTGTGCGTGCGTGCTCACGTAGGAATTTCAGGAGAGAAAAAGAAGAAAACGGCTTGTATTTTTCCTTTCTCTCATCTTCTACAACTTTAACAGATACTGTGCACGCATATAAAAATCCTTGCCTTAACTACAAAGCCGAGAGAGAGAGAGAGAGAGAGAGAGCGGCTGCTTAAATGAAGTGACGAGGTGGTGGATGATGTGATGAGGGTTTTACAACAACATTAAAATCCCGTTTATTTTCCTTTTTACACGCAAAATGACTCTCACTACACGACACCGTTTTTTTCTCTTCGTTATCTCTCTAGTGGAGGGATTATTTATTTAAAACGGCAAATTTTTTGGATCGTTTAAATTTTTTTGGCACTTGACTAAAACTGAACAAGGGAAGAGAAGGTTGGAAAGGGCGATAATGATGATCGTCATGTGTTGAGGAATCATAAATTTGTATTTATGTCGTTATTGCTTTTTTAGCTGCGTGTAGGGAGGAGATGGAGGGGAGGAGGATTTGGTAGTATGGCGAACAAGATGTTCTTACTATACCACCGCCGCCACTACCATTGAGGTTAATAAAATATGGTGAAGAGAGAAAAAAACATGAAAAGAGCAGTGTTGCTTTACCTACATTTTCTCGGCGATTAAGTACAAGTTTTATGAGTGTCATAAATAAACGGGGTAAATATTATTATTGGCATAATTGTTATTGGGATTGCTATGGCTTACCGATAGGGGACGCATTGGCGGCGGGAGACGGGGAAGCTGTGCTGGTGTCTCCGTTAAGAGAATTGGTTGTGGTGTTGTTACTGGGGGAGTCGAGACTTTTGGCGGAGGCGTCTTTTGGGTTCCCGGTACTATCGTTAAGGGGGGTGGAAGAGTTGGAAGATATGGAGGCAATATTCACTGTGGAAGGGAGTGTTCTGGTGAGGGGTTTTCCGTTGCAGAGTTTGCTCGCTTTGTCACCAGACTCATCGGGAACGTTGTTATTGTTGTTGTTGATGGCGTTGCTGAGGGGGGACAGAGACAGTTCACTTTTGGCGGAAGAGGAACCTCCTGATAAGTGTGGTTGTCGAATGAGAGGAGCTATCTTAGAAGATGGAAGAGAGGGACTGTGGTTTGGAAGATGATGGGGTGGGTGATGTGAAGGAGGGGTAAATTGGGAATGCCCTTGGAGAAAGTGATTGTTGTTTCCGCTGATTCCACTGCCATTTCGGGTCTCCATGATCCCGCCTGTAGTATGATGAATACTGCTGATGTTTGGATGATGATGACTTTGGAAGAGATTGACGTACTGCTGGAACTGGGCGTTGGATTGGGAGGAAACTTGTTGCTGCTGCGATTGTGGGTGGTGGGGATGATGTAGGCTCTGGGAATATGCTAAATCGTCATGAATACCGGATCTGGGACTGGACGCAGAATCGGAGTCACTGTGGTGTCCCGACCCATGAGGTCGAGTGTTAGAGGATGATACACTCAGATTTGACACCATATCTATCGCTGATAACCCAGAGCTCAAGTCCATTTTAAATCCATGGAGAGGCATCCCAGACGGATTCGAGTGGTGGAACAATGGAAACTTAAACTTGGGATGGTGAATGCTATTGTTATTAATGTTTGGAGCACCACTGCACAATTCCAGTATGGAGCCTCCTGAGGCAGCCCCAGCGGATACTGTGTGGGCCAGGGAATGTGATGAGCTTAACATATCCTCTGCACAACTTCGGGGTGGATCGTCCATGTGTCGAGAATGATCAATCGAGGAATGAGAATGATGATGAGATTGATGATGATGATGATTATTGTTATTATTATTATGTTGATTGATTTCTTCTTCGTCCTCCTCCCCCACACTGTCATCATCCGGCGACTCCATCACTCGCTCAGCAATGTGAAGTACTCCTTCATCTTCTCCGTGACTACTACTACCATGATTCTCTCCAGAATCATTCATTCTTTGATGGTGATGATGGTGCTGTCTTTCCCCACCTTCCTCAAGTATCTCCTCCTCTACAGAGGGATGATGGGGATGATGCAAAACCGCAGGAAAGTGTGGGGGTAAAATTCCCGCTAGGTTGTGTGGGTGATGGGCTACAGCCAATCCAGAGTGATGAGGATGATGTGGAGGTAAAAAGGATGGTGGTGGTCCGTACATTCCGGTCCCCTCCCCATTAAGCATTCCCATAGGAGGGGGTAAAGATGAAGGAGTATCTTCACTCCCTTCCGGAGAAAATCGCATTCTTGTCCGATCCGCCAGGAAGTGATGCTGCTGGGGATGTTGGGGGTGATGAGGAGAGAGATATCCTTTAAACATATCTGGCTGATGATTATGATTCGGCATGACAACATTGTTGTGAACCATGAAATTTTGTGGCGCAGTCATAGACATCGGTCCAACTGGTTGTGATGGTGGTGGGGTCGTAGCCATGTTAATTGGACTTTGATGATAGTGGTTAGGCCCTTGAAGAGCTGCTATGGATGCGGAGTATGGCTGCCGTGGCGGATGCAAGTGGTTTTCAGACGCTACAGGTGAGCCTTCTCTGTTGTTGTTGTGCAGGTGAGATTGGGTTGAAGGCGGAGCATCTTCTTCCATTGGTTCTTCACCACGCTCGTTCTTTATTCCGGCTACCACGACAGAAACTGATGACGTTGCAGATGGGGATTGCGGGGAGGATGACGAAGACGAGGAAGACACATTTGGATAGTAGTTTTTGTAACAAGTGGACGCTGCAGAAGGCAGTTCCATGTTCAAGTTCATCTTTTCTAACGTCTCTACTGTCACTGGATATTAAGTCTTGGTTTAATTGCTCACTTGAGGGCACAGTCAATAAGATTACGATTTTATTAATCCTAACAACACATCCTTCACACTTTATAATGATCCTTCTTTACACATCCAGAGAAGAATTAACTTATTTTTTTAATCGTAATGATTTTCTTGGCTTGACAAATTGCCGTTTTCCAAGTAAACCTGATAATGAAAATCATATATATCATACTTATTTCGCAATTTCATTTAAAAATAAATAAATTGATTACTTCGACAAAGGTGAGCTTAGCTAAACATGAAAGTAGAAAGAAAGGCTAATTTTATTAAAAACCAAAACTACTTGAGGCACTATTGGGGAAATGTATATATCTGTCTCTTCAGCTCGAGTGCTTTGGCGACTGTTAACGAGGGTAAAAAAGGGGAATTTTTAAGTAAATATGACAAGTTAGACTATAGCAAGGCAACAAGAAGGGACTCCATTACGGAAAAAAGTATCATTTTCAATGGAAGACATGACAAGAAGGAGCAGATGATGGAAAGAAAAAGATAAAGTTTCCTTTCAGTGGGATGCTGCTCATTGCTTCTCTATATGTATTACAATTACTATATGTGCTCCCAAAGCACTTGAGTATCCATATCACTTCGGCTTTTAAAAGGGGAAAAATCGAGACCGGAGGACTTGAGAGACTCATAACTAGAGAGTGAGAGAGTAGTACTGTCAAAGTTAAAATGCAAGCGAGAGGGAAAATGAAGATTATATGCTACACTAATGGCAGAGAAAGGCTGTCGGTCAGGATATCAAATGTCGCTCAAACATAGAACTACCAGTAATCAAAATCCTTGGTATCATCAATCCACGACGACGGGGTTAAACAGACCTTGTTAGATGGTTTATACAGTTAAAATGTTATAAAAATGAGATGCAGAGGAAGCAATAGAAAAAAGTAAACTTAACAAGAAAAAAGTTTATGTCATGGCATTTAAAAAACACATAATACATAAATATTTACAGAAAACAGTAGCAGTAGCTAATAAAATAAACTAATTACAATTAAATAATTATTGGGAATGCGAGAATGCTCTTTGACTCCTTGGCCACTTACCCTTGCATTTGGTCACACAGGAAATACTCGACACCAATCCAAGAATAAAAAGAATGCACGATAAACAGAATTTCCTTCATGAAAACTCATCACACGAAAATAATAAAGCTAATATTGTACCACTTTTGGGAAGGATAATAGGTAAACTGGATAAGTTGTTTTTTTTTGTAAGTTTAAGAAAATAATAAAGCTAATATTGTACCACTTTTGGGAAGGATAATAGGTAAACTGGATAAGTTGTTTTTTTTTTGTAAGTTTAAAAAAATCGTTTTGACACCTTTAAATTTCCAACTTAAGAATCAATCCAATTATTTGTTGGAAGAACTGATTTTTATTCCCTTTAACATCTCCACGATATTAATACACATAGTCACAAAAATAATTTTAATCTTTTAACTATTTCCCAATACCCTATTACAGAGGTATTTTCTCTTCACCGTTCTATCCAACACAGTATCAATTCGCCCCAGAGAGAAAGGAAAAACGCACACGGCTATTCACGAAACAACTCACATCACACTATACTACTATTATACTACTATGAAATTATAACAGACACGACAAACACCAATTTAATTTACGGCAATCCCTTTAATTGTTTCATAAAATTAGTAATCACCTTTCTCTTTATCCTAAAAAAACCCTCAGTCATCCCTTTTACCCTCGACATCTATTTTTTTCACTTCCATCGCCTCTCTGAGCAGATATTTTCTTCTCGTAGTTAACCATACTACATTGTTCGTTGGTCGTCCGATCTGCAGTGTGGAGTTTCACTTTCTCTGCCACGCACTCTCCACAACTACCAACTAGCTGAGAACTAACTATAACGACTTGCTTCCCTGGATTTACTCTCTCGGCCTGTGTGTGTGTTGGTCTGTATTCTGTAACTATCCCTAGTCCCTGCCTCTTTACACAATTGCCAGGCTTTGCACAAGACAAATCACTGGATTACATGCATAAGAAAGATGAGTTGGTCTGTAAATGTAAGATTCAAGTACATGGATGAGTGCGACGAGCCGGCTTACTTTCTGTCCTTTTTTCTCCCGTCACGCTTGCTTTACTACTACTACTACTACTAATTTACCACTTACAGGAGTCAACTCGGGCAGGCATGAGACATGAGTGCGTATTTGTGTGCCATACCGGAAAATACGAGAAAATAAGTTGTCTGCTGTCCCTAAGCCTAAATACAAGATGCTTTATGGGGTAGCGACTTGTTAGAGTATCTTGTTGCTGTCCTTTAAGTCTGTGACACCGTCCGGCCGTATACGCTTTTCCTTTCAAACAGTTGCAAACCTTGTAAAGCTAACATCGAGATTGGATTTCCAAGATAGTGTACAAATGCGCATCTGACATTTAGTTTTAAACTTAAGATATTAATTTTTGGCGTCTAGCAGGGATCAAAATTTCATTGTTTTGTTATAATTTTGTGTCAATTTAGTAACTTTTTAGAATACTGTCGTCGGTAATAAATTTCTGTGCACATTTCAGTATTTTGAAGTGCAAACGTAATAGTACAATTGTGCTACCTATTTCCTTTTATTACTAAATATTCCTTGTCTTAGTCAAGTTAACTTGTACCTCTCCTACATGGATCCATAATCATCCATATTTTCAAAGATTTATTAAAATGCACCAAATCCCATGTTCTATTTGTGTAATTCAGATCCCATTTGTTTTTCTATCCGGCCTAACGAATAATTTGCAGCCATGCACTCTTATCGTATAAAAAACAAATTGCCCCTGTTGCTGCAAGAGTAATACTACTAAATACTGCACGTCGTAGTAGCATAGATATCCAACATTTTTATTTAGACACTCCACCACGAGTCCACAGTCCACACCACCATCAGTATCACTACACATATAAGTGGCAGTCGTTGGGTTGGATCTACTAAATTTTACACTGATAACTGAGAAATCAATTCTATGAACATTGTTTTCTTTGTCATGCACGGGGCGCGGGAATAAATGCTGGTGACAAGACTTCAGAAACTATACTCGGGTTAAAATGTCAATAAGCGTGTGTAATGTCAAGATTTGTTCCCCATAAAATGGCCACACTTCTCTTGTCCACACTTTTGTCAGAATATTATAGAGTAAATTATTAATGTTCGTCATATGTGCGAGATGCTAACAAAGATTGACTAACGATGCCTCCTACCATAGCAATGATGCCACAGTTAACTGATTGCTGACCACCGGCGTGTGGTAGTATAGATGACATTACAAGCTGGCGAAGCGTTTTTTATGAGCATTGGTTTTGATGACGAGGCTGGATTGGCACGCTTTTCGTGGATTCTCTTTGCAGTTTTTAGCTAGATGATGACGCCGTTAATAACGAACGTTTTAGTAAAGACAAATGGATGACCCTGTGGATAAAGCAATCTCAAAGGTTTATATATTATCCTGTGGGGTGACATGTAACATGTCATATTCGTAAATCGTCAAATTGTACCAGTTAAACTGCATAATAGACATTAGTTATTAAGTATCGACGTCTTAAAACCATGTCTTACATTGGCAGAGCAAACAAGACACGGAATGGATTTTTTAAAAGATCTGTTGTGACTTTCTATGCATGCATGATGAATTTGCACTTTTAAATAACTAACATTGCAAATTGAGGAAGCGCGACAATGGAATGTGAAATTCAAGGCAGTTTTCTTTTCATTGGGGCCTGAGTAGGCGCGAAAAATAGAGAAGCATATTTGTTTTATATTCTTAATAATATGACTGTAACATGCAATAAATAATTGCTATTAACATAAGTATGTAGAATATGTATACAGTGGTTGTACCGGTGGTTGTTCGTCACTATCCTTACTTTATTCGGTAGAAATAAATTTAGAGCTGATTCATTAAATATATACATCGTATTTTACGCGTTTACTCACAAGCGATAGCTTGTAAAAAGATGAGAAGCTACGATTTATGTTATGTCTAGCTGTGAATATGTTTGTAATTTTCCTAATTCTACTATTTTTTAATAATTATAACATCAGAGTGGGTAGGGACTCAATAAAAACAATAAATATACAGTAAATTAAACTAAACATAATTGTTTGGAAATATTGCGTAAGCTGTATGCTACTCCTCTTGTGAAGAAGTTACAGTGGCTTGTTCATCGGCGTCACCACCGTTGTCGGTGTTACCGTTGTCGGTGTTACCGTTGTCGGTGTTACCGTTGTGGCCAGAGTCAGCATGGGCATCAAAACTGATAGTCTCGCTGGCCACGATATCACCAATGATATAGGGGTCAGTCTGTCCATTTGGGGAGTCATGATTGCTAGCTTCCGTGGTTGAAGTTTGGTATGACACTGATGTTGCGCTGGAGGTTTCAATACTACCGCCGGCGGCAGATGCGTCGTTGGCGGAGGTATTGGTTTCTCGAGCTAGAGGGGCCTCGCAGATGTAGTGAAATTGGCGCATGCAGTTGTCACTATTCCAGTGATACCTAGACAATTGCCCAGTGTAATTGTAGCAATGGAAGGAGATAAAAATAGTTTCGTTGAGTTGTATTTGGAAATCAAGTAACAAGAAGTATTGTTTGTTAGAGTAATTATATTGATCTCCATACTTGCTTCCGGGATCCATAAAAAGACACATCCATTGGTCACTGTCGTCCAAAGAAAAGATGTCGTCATTGACAAAGCTATTCTCGTTGTCAATTTCCGTACCTTGAGCAGCCCATATCCATTTTCCGGCCCACATTCCTCCAATCCAGCGCCCCAATTGAGCTGTAAACAAGGTTAAAAATATTTTTTAAATAAATAGATCACTTACAGTATTCACTAAACAGTTCGATTTGAAATGGCAGTTTCTCACCAAATTCCGGTCGTTCTAAATAACTTCGCAGAGTAGAGTCCTCGTATTGGGACGCCAACACAGCTAGCTGGGAGCCTCGATCTCGACACCGGAAATGAGCCTCTTGCCAACTGGCTATTTCGGTACTTAAAAGGTAGCAACTATTTCCCAGTCTAATGAAATCCCGAAGCATGCAGCGATACCGTCCCTGAGTGACTGGAGTCAAAAAGCAGCTCCAAATCAGCAGCCACCACAAAAACACCGAAAACATTTTCCAGTAGCTGCCATGGCGAAAGCCTACTTTTGACGGCCTTTTAGAAAGTGACATCATTCGAACAGTTATTCGCTACACGCAGATAAACCTCTCTGAAATGGAGAGAAATATTGTAACCGTGATGTAGTCCGGATTTAATTCCAGTTCGTGTGCTGAAACTAAACTACCACTTCCATGCTGTAAATGATCTCAATATTCCCAAGCGACTGAACTGTCTGCCTCTGACTGCATATGATTGTGGGATTAAAAAAGACTTTAATCTGATGATGATTCACCAAAACTGCAATGTCAATATCCGCATCAAAATATTATTAACGTGTTCTCAGCACAGATAATAATTTCACTTTCGTTGCTGATACTGTGAACTCCCTGGCCATCCCACCAAAAAAGTGATATCCTTTTGAACTTTTACAATCTCTCATCAATTGCTGGAATTGTATGATTACTATAAAATCATTGATTAGACTGAAAATAAGTCAGACAGAGCACGTAGTATCATCCCTGCGCCATGGTGATAGTCATAGTATTATAACAAATCCCATAACTAGGTATATGATTATATTATCCGAAGAAAGTTATACAGCAAATAATCTGTACTTAAGCCGAATATTAAAGACGCGATGCGCAACTTTCTGAAAAAGCCGAACCAGTATTGAAACTCACAGGCCAATAATATATTAAGAAAATATTCATTTTAAGTTTTTATTGATCGAAATGTAATGACGGAAATTATCAACATCTTATGTAGTATATTATGTATTAATATCATTAATACCTATTCATGAATACATAGGTATGTATGTTTAAGATATTCATCCAATATCCATCGTTTAATGATAAATTAGGAATATGTCATGTGTAATTGGATACGATAATAGGCGTCTTATTGAAAAATCATTGAGAGAGAGAGAGAAATCAGAAGTCATAAAATTATTTATGAAGAATAGAGACGTATACCATAACCATTTTTATGTATCCACTTTAACTAGAGACCCGTGCTTCAGCAAACTCAGGTAGTTCTTTTTTTTATAAATCTCGAGTTTCGTAGGAGTAGGACCAGTGGCGAACAACTTGGGGGAAGAGGGAGGATAATTCTATCCTGTAATGTTAAATGATCCTAATGTTGGGGGCTGGGGGGATTTATCATCCTCATCCCCCACCCTACGTGTATTTCTACGCAGATGTAAAATATAAGAATACTTTTTTGAAGTAGAACAAATTTACGAATGAAGTAATATTAGTAATTAGTGTCTGGCCTTGGAAAGCAATAATTGTATAATCAGGGCCATTAGTATCAGGGTCAGAATGAAGTTTTCGCCGATGTATGTAATAGTATAATAGTAGGAGAAAGGAAAAATCTTGTCAACGGACAACACGTAAACTGGATTTATTGTAATTTATAATGTAATTTAGACAGATTTATCATCCTCATCCCCCACTCTACGTATTTCTACGCAGATGTAAAATATAAGAATACTTTTTTGAAGTAGAACAAATTTACGAATGAAGTAATATTAGTAATTAGTGTCTGGCCTTGGAAAGAAATAATTGTATAATCAGGGCCATTAGTATCAGGGTCAGAATGAATCTCAATATGAAGTTTTCGCCGATGTATGTAATAGTATAATAGTGTAATAGTAGGAGAAAGGAAAAATCTTGTCAACGGACAACACGTAAACTGGATTTATTGTAATTTATAATGTAATTTAGACCTTGGTATGTATTACCTATATATTAAGGACAATATGAAACAGTTGATATAAACTGATGTGTTAGGGCAGAATAACAGACAATGTAATGATTGACGATTGACGCCTGTAAACACGTAAATAAAATACTATTTTATTCTATATCCTATCCTATTATAGTATATGGTATGGTAGACCTTAAATACATTGTAATAACACGAGGAGGGTCTTATGCATGTTGAGAGCAATTAATACGTTTTTCTCAACCAAAATTTCATAGTTAACAATTCGATGCTTTCATAGACCGATTGACAAAACATTAAAAAAGATAACTCAATAGTAGGTCGCTACATGAGACAGATCAGATCAATTCTATTGGTATTTTCTA
>JAHZNB010006030.1:0-10966 GCA_027744295.1 Callyntrura guangdongensis
CAGCCCAAATATGCGTGTCATGTCTTTGGTCGTTTTTTGCATTTCCATCGTTGTGATGGTAACTGCATTTCCTTCTGATGACCACCCTGTTAAGGATGCGCTCACTGATAACCTCGGCTCAGATAACCGGGGTTTCATCGACAAAGGCTTGGACTGGTATTATGGAAACAAGTAAGTAACAAACAAGTTTTTGACCGATAATCAAAATTCTCTACTTTCTTTCTCAATGCCAATGCCAGAGCTCAAGTTTAAGGTAGTTAGTAAGTCCTTATAAAGTATTTCCTAATGTTTACGTTCGCGAATATTTAATTTACAGGTGTGGAGGAGTGGACGCATGCCCTTCTTATAATACGGGGCAGCGGGTATTGTTTGTGATTTCCTTGATTGCCGTTATCGTCATCCTACTAATTTTGGGATGTTGTTTTTGCTGCTGCTACTGCTGTGCAAAAATTCTTAGTTAGTTAGTAGATTTGGTTTAATGAAATCAACAATATAATCACATAGTTAGTTATGTAGTTAAAATTTTTAAACTGTTTTGTTCAGAGTGGTAGTGTCGGTAGCTTATAATAAGTAGCGTCATAATTATAATTCACTGAAAGGAGTCACTACTTTCTTTCTGTTATCAACTGTAACTACATACCTGTCGTACTGTTTTCTTGTTTTGACATTTACATTTAGTTTGTAATTTAAACAGTAACGTTATGTATTTTTATGTCATATGTAGTACGCTTTGTTAAGACTTACGATTAGACATTGAATTGATTAAGTTTCTATTAACTGACTTTTATACAATGTTCGTACTTTTATATTATGTACCAGTGATATGTATTATATGATGTATTTATGTACTTCCGTAATTTTTGAAAATAATAATTATTAATGCGAAACTACTTTTTGCATTCCATTTTTGATCTGAATTATTTATTGAAATTGTATTGTATCTCAAACTTAAATTCAAACTATACAACTTGCTCAAGCACCCCTCTTTCAAAATTATTGGTTCATTAAAAGTACGTATGTACGGCTTTTGCATTTGAAGTATAGTTAATAATATTTAATAACGGGGCTTATAACTTGATGCGAAACTCAAGACCTAATTGAAACAGTCCCAACTGACTGCAACCCTTCTGTTGATTCGTCACTGGAAGGCTGACGTCATAAATTTTTTTAAGGTTTTTAAGGTACAAGTATATGACGGAACATTTCTGAACTCATATTCATATGTCATGTTAACATAAAATTAGAATCTCTCACTTCTATTCCATATTTATTCAGTTTATTGATTGATTATTTGCATACATACAAATTTGTAAACGCCAAAATGTTTTTAAAGTTAGTCAGTTTTTATTTTTTATGTCATCAAACTTCTACCGTCAGCGAGATTCAACTGCTGAAATTTTATAATATCGTTTGTATTTTCATTATAACTTCTTGGCAAAACAGCAACGCAATAAAAAATAATGTATTCTAAAGATTGGAATTTGAAATGCGAAAAAGTCTTACAAGCTAAAATACAGAATAATATTTTCTAATTCATCATTTTAGGTTAGGTTGATCAACAGTAAGGTTATAATTTCAGCAGTTATCCCATAAAAAGTTCAGCATTCTCTAAAAATGTTGTTTTATGCGATGTGAAAACCACATGTTTATCGGACGAGATAATCAGTAAACAGCTTAACGTCCAGGTATTATTATAACTTTAATACTGATTTACAATCTACGACCTCCGAAACGAAAGATATACCCACACGGAACGGCACGTTATCGTTATTGCAAATTATACCGATTTCATATAATCCACGGAATATCTTACACGTATTTTATCTCGAATTAATTTGTGCAACAATATAATCCAAATGTGACAGTGACGAGCTGCGGTTTACGTTTATGTATTTTATTTACTTTGAAATATTCAAATGTCGCGTTTCATTAATATCGATTTCATAACCCGGGACCAGCCGTAACTGCAATCACATTCCCACAAATCGTTAAATAAAACTGAAAAAATGAAATACTTTATGCTATTTTTCAGTTTTGACATTATCCTATTGTTGCTATTTGGCCACTCTATCAGTTTCACGAAAGCAGGTGATATATCAAATTTTTCTCCTTATTACTTACATTTTTTAGATATCCTGTTAATATTTACAAATTTTGCATTTACTAGATTTTCAGTGCTACTCCTGCGTGTATATTGACAAAATGTCAGACGAAAATATACCCAGTGATAAAAGACACAATTTTCATAAATCATGTGCAAGCGGGAAAAAGCCTAATAAGAAATATTTATCAACTTGTCCCACGCCTGGCAAGGAAAATTAAACAATAAAAGTTTTCAGTAAAATTGTTACCATCAAGATTTATTTTTATTGATAGTGAAACTTCTCTGGTTTAATATTTCAGGGTATGGTTGCGGAAAAATTGACTACACAATCAGTGGCTACGACAGTTACTACGGTTTTGTTGATTTTAAAATCACCATTAGAGACTGCATGGAGGTAATTTATAAATTCAAGGGGCACTGCAATGATACGAACAAAAGAGATGCTCAAATGGACCCGGATATCCCTGAAGACTTTAACGCCATTTTAAAAGATCTTCCAAATAAAACAGAAATCACTTTGTGTTCATGTAACGTTGACCAGTGTAATGGTGTTGTGGGACCAGGAATAGGAAGCAATGGTATTATTGCAATGATAAGCACAGTAGTATCCCTTTACAGTTCTTACCACATTTATTTTTGATATAAAAAAATCTTTATTTGAAACAGCTAATTGTATTAGTGCTGAAATCGACAGTTAAAACCTATCGTGTAGTAATTAGCTATTAGGAATTTACTACTAGTTATACTGCTACATTATACAAACTCTTAACTACAAACGCATATGTAACTTCAAGGTCGGAGTGAATACACACAGCTTATGAAGGAAAGCTTGATACAAGTTATCCTCCATGACCACAAGTAAAATAACATTGTTAGACGTGACGTGAGCCTTTCAACGGAACATTTTTTTTCTACATTTCTCAACTTTACATTGGAACTACGTACTCGTATTTATTTAAGTAATCTAGTGTCACAGTCATATTTCATATTTTATATTAAACGTTTGCGACGAAAATATTCATTCATATTATAATCTACTGTTTACAATACTTTATTTTATTTGACTCCATAATATTTTCAGAGACTTCAGAATGGGCGGTTTCATTAAAAATTGCGTCGTTGAGTTTGAGTATCTTTGAGAATACCATCATTTCAATAATTTTCAGTTGGCGCATTACTGAATTAGATAATTGAGTCGGAGGAGAATTAATCTACTTTAATATCGGCACGATGAAGACAAAACAGGATGCCGTGTAATGTGACCTTGGAGTGAAGTTTTAAATATCCGAACATACATATTCATACATATGTATGCATATTTTATATGTGCACACTATTTTTGGTCTATCATTATTAGACAGGTATAAAAATTCCGGATATGATTTGCAAGCAAACGTTGTCAATACTGAATTAAAATAATGGAGAAACACAAACATTTATTGATAGAGGCAACCTACCTAGTAATATTACATTTTTGAAAATGAGTGATTAGTTTGGCCGAGTGTCAACAAACGAGTTTGATGGTCTAAAACATAAAATAAGGAATAAACATCTTATAATTCCCTGGACAAAATAAATATTTGTTAATGGTTTTAGTAATATTAAAGGGACGTTAAATATTGATTGCCTAAGTAATTTTATGAATTTATATTGACAGCATTATTTTATTGGATGCTTAAAGTAGCATCAAAATTGCACTAATAAATCTTGCAAAAACATCCTTGTTAGATTTTAGCATTCCGAGCTGTTTAAACAACATTTAAATCGTTAAAATGACTATTGACAACCAAATTGTAATAAAATCTTACATAGTGGATATATTTGATAACACAGGATGTAATCGTCTTTCCAGATGGATTACCATTCCGTTGCAAGTTTCTTACTATCTCTGCATTTATCCATACTGCATCAAAAAGGATACTTTATCTGTACCTTACTCACAAAATTATAAATTGGTTACAAAATCCACATGTAATTTACTGCACAAATTTGCTTGTATGGTTTTTACCTCTATTGGCTTTTTCTGGTACTTGTGGAACATGTGGACAACATCTCCCAGAATCAACACAATCAATAATGGCCCCTCCTTTTACTTTCAAATTACTCTTCACTTGCTATTTTCTTTGCAACAGATTATAACCTTCAAGTTAATATGGCAGAAACCGGAAAAAATTATACAAATCCTACACCTCGTCGAAGCATTATTACCGTTTGAAAATTTTAATCTTGTTTCAAATCAAAAATTTGTGACTACAGTATCCTGTTTGTTTTACGCCGTTCCGATAATTACAATCTTTGGTGAAAGCTTGAACAAAATAATTAAGGAAATTTTCATGGAGCGATAGGATTTTGACACCAACAACGATGACTGTATTGCTAAATGTTGCTGGCGAAGTAATTAGTAGCTTCGGGCATCTACGTCAATTCTCTCTCGTTGTTGCATTGAAACTCATTACCAACTCGTTTGCGAATTATCTGAACAAAATCGACCCAGCTGAAAAATCATCAGTTTTAATGTGGAATCAGATTGAGAGTAAGATGAGAGATTTAGATAAAATATCTCGTTTGGTGAACGATGTAATGGGCAATTTGATAGGTATTTTTGTAACGGCGCAAGTACTTTACGACGGCATCCTAATTGACGTAGCAGTTGGCCAACACTCCCGATTTTCTAGTACATGGGTTCAAATAAGCTTCTTTTCTTACACCGTGTACACATGCATTATTCTGTACATGGCGGCGAACATAGTTCAGCAAGTTGAAAAAGTGAAAGAGTGGCTGACTGTTAAATCAAACAGGGCACTGGTTACTTCTCCTCAGGATTTCTATATGGCACTTAATCAGATTGACACCCACCGTGTGTCGGTGAAAGCTTTCAATGTGTTTCCCATAACACCCAGCTTGCTTGCCAGTGTAATATTTCACATCATTTTTCTAAATCGTTTTAAAAGAAAATGTTATTAATTTTTGTGAAATTGATTTTAAAGGTGGCTTCTGCTTTTGTTACATATTTCGTGATTTGCATTCAAAGTGGAAAAAGCAGTGGCTAACTTGTGTGGTGTTTACCACACGAATACTTGTAGGATTCTCATGGCCTCGATTCAACGGTAAAATTATTACATTAACAAAATTCAACATATTTGGAATACAATGGGAGCAGTTGAGATCATACAGCCTCCGATGATTACTTGTAAGTTTTAATATTGAACATAAAAATTATTTAAAGCTAATTAGACTTCCTGTATCTCCATATATTACCAGGAGCAACAGAGTAAAGTAAAATTGGAGTAAATCTATAAAAGTAAAAGTAAATAAAATAAATCGCTTTATCAACCAAAATTTTTAATAAAAAAGATTAACTGTTTTTTTAAAGAAATTTAATTATTTTGTATCATAACAACAAAAGTTGATTGGTTTCCATTTTAGAGGAGAATTAAAATATTCGATTACCGAATCAGAATTAATTGTTTATTCTTATATTTAGTGTTCAAACCAAGCTGGTCGGTTTGGCAAAATTCCAAGTCAAGTCAAGCCGCAGGGAGATTGCCAGCTTGAGTTGGCTTGCAAAAGTTTTACCCAAGCCAACTCAAGCTGGAATTTCTCCTTTATGGGTTTAAAAAAAATATTTATCGTTTTGTACAGTTTTCATGTTTTGCTACACGAAGTTTATTGTGTTTGCCTTTGTAAGTACATTATTAACTCAGATTTATACTGTATTGTTGATAACATGAATAAATTGAAGTACTTATAGAATTATATCTACGTTTTGTGTATGTATGCACGTAGTTTTACAAGGTCAACAACCCTTGTTCGGCTTGTAAGCCAAGTCAAGCCGGCAGCTTGGCTTGGCAAATTCGGCTTGACTTGAGCTTCACTTTGGCTTGGCAAATGTTCAGCTTGCAGGTGTCATGCATAAAACAAAGCTTTCGGCTGCATGGATTCCCCGTCACTAGTAACGCAACATCCTTGAAGGTGGTGCCGGCGTATTTACCAAGGTCAAGGGGTGACGTAAAAAATGTCATATGTTTAATATACAATCTTGCCTTTTTGCTCATTTGTAATGATTTTTAGCATCCCATGTTGACTTTTAATCCAGTGATTAATTGATTCTTAGAGTAATAAGTTTATGAAGGAATGTCTGTTTGGCCACACCAACGGAATTTTGCACATAGCGAGTTTAAAATGATACACTGCGTATCTATTGGCGTCCCATATAAGAAAAAAGTATTTTGAGAGTTTAACAAAAGTTATCACTATTAATGTTCAGGCGTTGACTTGTTGAACACTTTCAAACTTAATTGTCATAATAAAATTAAGTACAACGAATATTTGTTTTTACTTCATTAAACTATACCTATAATGTCAATAATATGTTTCATGTTAATATCAATTCTGATATGTAAAACGGTAAAACACTTAGCACATGTTATAAGAAGAATGTACAGTTGAAGGTATTGTTTTTCATCCACAAACATATTTTTTATTAAGTAGAACTGACCTAAAGTGAGTTAGAGAAACCCAAACTAGCAAAATGATTCCCAGCAACGAAACTTTAATAAAATCCTGCGTAGTTGAGATGAATGATAAGACAGATTGTAATAAACTTTATAGATTGATAACCACTCCGTTACAAGTATCCCATTATATGTGTATTTATCCATACAACGTCAAGAAAATCGACATGTTAGATCATAATCGAGAAAATACAAGTTCATTTGTAAACATACCTGGCAGCCATCTTCACAAATTTTTCTGTGCGACTTTTACATTTTTTGGCCTATTATGGCATTGTAGGAACTTATGGAAAAACATTCCCTTTGGTGACACAGCCAACAATGATCCTACAGTTTACTTTGGAATAGTTAGTCACTTGCTATTTACTACTCAGCATTTGATAACATTCAAGTTAATATGGCAAAACCCAGAGAAAATTACACAAATTGTCAATCTTCTTCAAACATTGCCACCTGATTACAATAATTCAAGTTCCCCCTGGAGTTTTGTTACTGACAACACGTTTCTAGTAGCCTTCTGTTGTTTGTTTTATGCTCTGCCAAATTTCTCATTTTTTGTTGAAACGTTTTGTGGCAGCATCAACAAAATGCCCTGGGATGTTAGATCATTGGCAGTTTTCGCTAGCCTAGTAAGTCTTTTGGGTGAAATAGTAGGTGGTTTTGGACTTTTGTTCCAGTTGTCTTTGGTTTTTACTTTGAAACTTTTAACCAGCTCGTTTGCCAATTTTCTTGGCAAAGCCCATGTACCACGACAAATAGTTGTATTGTGGATTCCCGTTGAAAACCGGATGAGTACTTTGCAGACTATTTGCGATCTGGCGAACAATTTGATTGGCAAGCTAATTGGCATTTATGTAACCGAATGCGTTTTCTACTTTGGTCTGATGGTTGATCTCGCAGTTTCTAAAGACCCTCGGTTTTCCAATCCATGGGTGTGTTTAAGCTTCGGGTTTTACGTAACCTACTCTTGTGTTTTTCTAAACCTGGCGGCGGACGTAACTAGACAAATGGACAAACTGAAAAATTGGCTAGCCGTCACAGCAAACAGACGGTTGGTGACTTTCCCGCAGGATTTCTGTCTATTACTTAACCAGATTGATTCACACTTTGTGTCAGTGAAAGCCTTCAATGTGTACCCTATAACATACAGCCTTCTTGCCAGTGTAAGTTTGCATTTACATATTTTTTAAATTACCAACATATTTGCAGTACATTTAAATTTTATTTGGGGGATATTTGCTTTTCAGGTTATATCAGCGATGGTGACGTATTTTTTGATTTGTATTCAAAGTCAAAGTACACTTATGTACTTTCATAAATTAAATTAAATTAATATTCTTTTGTGGCAATATTTGGAAAAAACAGTTTTTTGTCGACCTTAAAACTTGAAAGAAATGTTGGATTTAATTTAAAAAATTAAAGTTAGTTAAAATTACTTGAAATATTTTGAATTAATGCTGAATATTTTATTGATAGTTACACTCTTGTAGGGGTATTCAGTGTGTATTATTATGTAGCAATAACTAAAGTTTATTTACATCAGCTTGCAGAACCTTGCTAATATTATGCAAATCTCTGAAAACTAAAACCAACAAATTGACGAGTGTTTACAGGAATTTGCAATTTATCCAGTCCCATGACAAAACTCAATATACGTGATAGAGATGAGATGACTGAAAATACCTTAACGTATATACGTGAACTTTTGGTATTTAGTAGTCTTGCAAATTATTTCCAAAGAAATATCAAAAGAAAGTTCGGATAAAACATCCATAAGTAAATTTGAAGAAATCAAACCTTTTAATACACAGCTGGCATGCTTTAAGCTGTCCCAATTTCTGCCCATCTTAATTTGTTTGATTTGGACAAGAATGGAAATTTTTATGTTTAGAAATGGATCTACTACCGTCTACTTTCATTTGGATCTCATTTAAAGAAAATAAAGAAATGTCGAATATTAAAAGACAATATCACAAAGTCAACATTAGCCACCCAGTAATATATTAATTTCATATGTAAATCAAATATTTGCTATTTAACTTCAGAGAAAGGGTGTGTAAAAATTTGAAGTGTTTCAAATAAGCTTCACCTTTAAGATAAGCAACATTGAAGTTTATCACAGTTACAACATTTCACACGCTTAAACTGCATTTTTCTATAGCCCGTTTCCTAACATAGAAACTTATTTACAAAATGTTTTTTGACGACAAAGATTTGACAAAATCCAGCGTAGTAGATACGTTTGATAATATGGAACATATCCACCTGTCCCAACTAGTCAGCATTCCGTTACAGGTCGCTCAATATCTGTGCATTTACCCATATAACCTGGAAAAAGCCGTATTTACCCCTCATTCCCAAAATATTAATTTATCCGCTAAAACCTCATGCGGCATATTTCGCAAATATTTTTGCATGACTTTAACCTCAGTTGGTCTTGCTTGGAATTTATACACTACTTGGGAAAAATGTCCTACAAGTAGTACAGCTAATAATAGCGATCCTAAAGTTTACTTTGAAATCATTCTTCACTTTCTATTTGCCATCACGGAAATGATAACTTTTGATTTAATTTGGCAGAAACCGGACAAAATAGTAAAAATTTTGCAATTGGTGAATATCTTTGCTGTTTATTTTACTTTATCCCCATTGTCTTGGTTTATGGTGAAACTGTCAACCTGGTTTTGAAAGACACGTCGTGGAGCATTAAAATCACTACCTTACTTACAACCTCAGGAGTCGTAGTTGGAGAAACTATTTGGGTTTTTGGGCTTGTAAATTATGGTGAAACTATCAACCTGGTTTTGAAAGACACGTCGTGGAGCATTAAAATCACTACCTTACTTACAACCTCAGGAGTCGTAGTTGGAGAAACTATTTGGGTTTTTGGGCTTGTAACCCAATTGTCACTGGTTTTTGTATTAAAACACATAACCAGCTCTTTTGCAAATTTTCTTAGTAAAACCGACGTAGCAGTAATGTCATCTAAACAAAGGTTTATATTGTGGAATCACATAGAAAATCAAATGAGAGATTTACAAACAATTTCTCGCTTAGTTAACGATGTAATTGGTCATTTGTTAGGGATTAATGTCTCTGAGTACATACTTTACTACGGCATAATGATTGACCGCGCGGTTTCTAAGGACTCTCAGTTCTATAGTTTATGGGGTTTAATAGGCTTCATGTTTTATGTCACTACCTCTTCTACACTTTTATACATGTCGACAGATGTGACTAGACAAATGGACAAACTGAAAGATTGGTTGACCGTCAAAGCAAACAGACGTTTGGTGACTTTTCCGCAGGATTTTTGTCTAGCAATTAATCAAATTGATACCCACAGTGTTTCTGTGAAAGCCTTTAATGTTTATCCCATAACCCACAGCCTGGTTGCCAGTGTAAGATAAATATATTTCACCATCTTTTCATTATACTTAAACATGATACAACATAGCAACTGTAAGTGTTTAATTTCTACAATTTACAGGTTACTGCAGCAATGGTTACTTATTTTGTGGTGTGTATTCAAAGTCAAAAAAGCAGTGGTTCACCACCACCAACATGAATTCCGGGCGCCAGCGTTATATATTGGTAAATAATCAATAATCACCATTGTTGACACCGTTTTGAACACTAAAAATATGAAACTATATTTCTCATGCGATCACTTTTACATTTTGCTAATCTGTTTTAGACGAACATTTGTAAATTTTCAGCAGAAATATAGCCAAGTAAATGTTAGCACTACTAGTCCAATTGAATTGCTAATAATGTTATACCACTGTTAGCCCTATTCTACTAATAAACATATATGTAAATATATAGTAGCAAAGTGACAAAGTAATCATTTGATTTGTCATAGTGAGCACATGTTTACACACGGTTGACGGTAGTATGGCTTAAGTTAAGTGGGAGTGAATAATCTATAATTTATTAGTTTGGACGATAATAATAGTCGTCAAAAGTAGTCCTTTGATTACTACATTAACATTTATTACTAAATCTCCTTTTCCACGTCCCATGTCAAGTTGGGCACACGATTTTAATTCAAATATTGAATTTATCTACTGGAATTCGAGAAAGAAAATTAAAACACATACCATCTACAATAGTTTTTCTCATAACAGTCTACCAAAGACCAACCATTCTAAATAGAAGTTGATCTTTGCATTGCAAAAAAGTAGTGAATCTGAAAAAAGACATATCTCATTTACATTACATTTGTCCTTTTTGCAGATACACTAGAATTTCATTTGTCTGGTTGTCATTCTACAGTCTAGATGTACAATTTCACCAATTGTTTAGTGCGGTGTAAGGTACTTTTTAGAAGATGGATGGGTTTTTC
>JAHZNB010006031.1:0-18592 GCA_027744295.1 Callyntrura guangdongensis
TACTTTTTCCATTTGTATAAAATGTATACTCAAAACAAACAACAAAGACAAAGGAACGTAGATTCAGAGTAGGAAGTATTAATATCTAAATACACGGGATAAATGTAGTGAATATTTTTTGTATTCTTAATTATATTCGAGCTTTCGAATAAACAAAATATTCTTGGCAAAGTTAATGGCGCATATTTAAAAGATTATATACACGACTTTTTATACGAGAATATACGGTTTTTACCAAACTATTGCCGTAATATCAGTATCTTTTCTTATGTGGTAGTAATATATATGTATACGTACCAAAATGAACCATATGAAACAATCGTTAATCCCTTCAGCCACATCTACATCAAACCCTGTAAGAATGTACGGATTCCGTTTTGACATTTTAAAATTACAACTTTTAATTTCATCTTGTTTTCATTTCCCACCATAGTCAGTAGAAAGCTGCAAAGTAATAATAACAATATTTAATTGTGTAAATGCCGACAAATATATTTGAACAAAAACGCGGGCGCACAACTTTTTAGAGGCGGACAATGAAAAACAGATATCTGTCTCTGCTGCTCGCATGAATTTCTGGATGGCAACATTGTTCGCTGTGGCTGAATGAGGGTGATATGATGCTGCCGCTGGAGCGGCTCACTACTAGTGAGGGTACGTACGTATGCAATAGTAGGATTGTTGTTGATGGCTGTTTTAGTAGTCCTTCTCGGGCAATAGTGGCAGTGGTTGTAGTTTCGTTGACTGAAGGTGGCAGGCAGAGATGAGACAAGGCAGCCCTCTAATATTACCCCACACCGCCGCCGTTCGTCCTGTAATATATCTGTACATATATCACATCCTGGTTTTGCTTGCTTTGCAACAAAACTACTTAAAAAGTATTTTCTAAAATTACGAAAACGACGCTTCACGTCTTTTTACTTGATATATAATCGTCTTCGTCCTACACGTTGTCTTGTTGTAAGGAGATAGAAAAGAAAAGCTCAAGTTTCAAGTGTAAAAGAAGTACGTAAGTAGCGATGGCGGCTGCGGTGGTGCAAGTAAGCCTTTTCTTCATTGCTCTCTCTCTTTCTCTCTCTTGTTTTCGGTTTGCTTCTAGCAGTGGCAATAATTATGGACATAAATATGATGAGGATGTGAGATGATGCTGATGAGAGAGAGAGAGAAGGAAAAAGGGAAAGTATCAAGGAGACAGGGTAGGACAGTATTATAATGCAGAATAGCAGTGGTAGGGGCTTTCTACTGCACACACGTACCACTTCCACCAACTAAATGATAGGAGGAGGAGAAGTAGTTTGAGGAACAAGGAAAAGAGAGAAAAAAACGAAATGAGTGACTCTAGTAAAAGTTGGTAGTAGAAAAGCAGGAGTTTTCGGATAATATGGCCGTGATGGTGGTGGTGGTGGCGGCGGTGTCGCTGTATGTTTTCTTTATTATTATTATATATTATGCAATTTGATGGGTTTTAAAAGGGCAAAAGCAGATCATCCTTTTCTCCTTTAACTATCATAATAATACAAACTTGCACAGGGAGAAAGAGAGAGAGAGAGAGGGAAAAGGACATCAAAAGAGTCATATTGTCCCTTTTCTTGTGTAGAAATTTAGGGGCACCTATAAAACATGTGAAATGTATATATATTTTGCGCTAACTACCCACCATAGGCAAACTATTTTAAGTATCAAGTGTAAAGAATGACTGAAATGGCTCTTTCCCTCTGTGTGGTGTATGCATGTGTGTTTGGTGAGTTTTGTTCATTGCTGCTGTTTGGTAGTTGTGGTAGTAGTACTACTGCTTCATCGTCGTCGTCGTCCTCGGCGTCTCATCTCATCTCTGGCGGTTATTCCACTTGAAGCACTTTACGTCAGTATATCATTCATATCACGTAATTAAAACGAATAATGTTCGCCAAACTATAAAAGAGTCATTTTCATATTGCAATACATATTGTAATTTATGGCAAATGGTTTTGTTGGATGGTTGAACGAAAACTGAGAGAGAAAGAAGTTTCATGGCTCTCTCTTTCCGTGTGTAGGACTATGTGTATGATGGCATGATGTTGGCTGCTACTGCCGCTGCTCTTTACTACACGGAACTGTGAGTTGCAGCAGCAATACTGGTGAATGGTGAATGCTGCTGACTTGTATGTTTGTCGCTGAGTGAGTATATACATTCATAACGTGAGCGAAGCTTTTGGAAGAAGATTGGAAAGGGATGAATGAATGAGTGAATGAAAGAAAGAATGGAGAGTAATATGGCAAAGTAGAGAGAGCGCAGGAAGAACATCAGGGGAAAAGTTATGTTTATTGTGGGATGAATGAGAGAGAGAGAGAGAGAAAGAGAGAGAATTATTATTATGATGGAGGTGCGGGGTTATAGCCAAGTCGTTATTCGGGGGTGGGACGGACACAAAATTTATTTCAAGAGATGGTGGAGGTGACATCGACAACGGTGACGGTGAAGTATAGAAGGAAAATCTAGTTAGGCATAGAAAAACATTAGTGTCATACAAGCAGGAAATTTATTTCTCATCTGGAGAATTTCCTTTTGTTAAAAAAATATGGAGAAAATAATTGTGGAAAAGGGGGAAAACGTGGATGGATCACGAGGAGAGGTACATTTTCACAGGGTGTGTGCATGTTATTCATATACACCGGACAAAAACGTAGTTTGGTTATACATATAAGTATGGATTTGGAAGTAGTTTAATGACAGCAGTAAAATTTAAGTAATTGGGAAATAACTTGGCTAGAGAGGTGGCATATCCCTAAAATGTCTTTTCGTTCAAGGCGCAGCAGTGAAAGTGAATAGTTTGCTGGTGTGTGTGTGACAATGTACGCAGTACGCATTCACTCTCAGCAGCTGTACGTTTGTCAAAAATTTCCGACATGACAAAAGGATCACATTTTAGCGGCATAAAAAATGAAACGAATGCATGCAAAACTTTAATTGACACTAATACTACATTGCGTAATAAACTATGCGTTTCGGTGAACAACTTTTCAATTTAATAAAAAATTTAAAAAGCTCCATAATTTTAATTGGTGAACAACTCTAACAACCATAATATTTAACACTTTTTTGTGTTATGAAATTAATGAGCCCTCCCAGTGTTCCATTGATATTGGACCTTTGACCATTTAATCTCTTTTAATTATAAAAATGTTACACTTATTTATATCGACTTTTGATATTCTGTTTATTTAAAGGTATTATTTCCTCCTGTTGTGCTCATATAGGTGGTAAGTGGTAAGTAAGTTTATCATAATATCTCTGTTTATTTGTTAACAAGACCCAAATGAAAAGAATCTCATCTCGACTTGTTCTCGACAGGAAAATGAAAGATATCAGCAGCAGGCGTCTCTCTCTCTTCCTCCTTACAACTTTCTTAGTATAACACTGACAAAGACGTTTGTTATTTCCATAATCTTGTACCGCCACACCAGTCGAATTATTGAAGATGAAATGAACATTCCTTGGCTTTGTCATCTTGTTTCTTTCTTTTGCGTATTACTGTGCGACGATAATAATAATAATGATGATGACCATGGATAGTAGTACTACTACTAAACTAAACAGTTCCATATTGCCAATAAGTGGCACTTTTCCCAGCAATTTCCTTTCCAACCATCTATTTTTTCATAATAATATTGTGATACCAGCAGCACTAGTGATGAGGATTATCATCACAGGCTTTTCGACCATCATCTTTCTGCTTACAATTACTTAATATTACATGTCCGTATCATGTCTCGCTACCATCTTGGCCTGCTGGTGATGATGGTCGTTGTTGTGTCATCTTCCTTCTTTTTCTACTACAAATATCTTGTCATATGCCATTATTATTACAACATTTTATTCGTTTGCAACTATCTCCTTTCTCTTTCCCCCCTCCTCTTCCCCATTTACCATGCAGCGTGCATTATTATTGCCTTTTTACGTAGTTGACTGGGACTAATCATTCAAGCAAAAAAGTAAAGAGAAAAAAAAAGAAACTCTTCTTTTCAGAAGCAGACCGGCTGTGCCTGTTGGGTGTAACCAGTCGTCTTTGTGTGTCTTTTCTATCTGTTTTCTTGTTCTTCTTTGTCTTCTATTCGGCATGGGTGTAACTGATGTGATGCAAAGAACGCTGTACAATATTGTGGGAATGAAGTTGAAGAGAGAGAAACAACCTTTCTCCTACCCTCCCTCTCTCGCAGTTCACATATTATAAAAATATGCATGTGGCCCAGTATGTCCTTTATGGTGACCCTTTGAACTACCCTGAAACTAAAGCTCGTTCAGATATTATTATTTCTTATTCTTGGTAATCATTATCATCATCAGCACCAGCAGCAAACTAACGTGTGTATGTGTGCATATGTGAGTGTTCTTCTTTTCCTCCCTTTCTCACTCACCCACCACCCCGCCCCCACACAAACCCATTTACTAACAAACATACTAACTAGAGAACTAACTGAAAAGGCAGAAAAAACAAAGACAGTTTGTTCGGCCTTTCTCACAGTTATCTTGTCTTAAAGAACTCATTTCTTTCTTTTCAAGTCTCCCCACCAAACCGATTTGATACAAAAAACGAAGAACATCAACTCTCTCGGAAAAAGTTTCCACATAATAAAAACGTGTTACATCACAAAGAGGACATAAGAAACAGACAGCGTTCAAAGTAGAAGTAGATAGAGCGAGAGAGAGAGGGAGAGAGAAAGACATATATACATGAACAAGGAAATGAGGAAAAGTGGTACTACAAGTGCAGTAGTCTATGACGATGATGGTGACGAAGAAAGAAGGAACACAAGAACGCGGACACATACAGATTTACACAGGCAACATCACACATTCAAGAAGACAACAAAAATTGTTTTTACTCTATAATATGTTTACAGTGTGGGAGAAAGTATGGTAAAATAGAAGGATAAAAGGGAAAAGATCATGGGCACAGATAGCAATTTAATAATACGTACATATCAGAATCTTAACGAAATTACCAGCGCGAGAGAGACTGAATAAAATAAAGGAGCATAACAACATGCTAAGGAAATGGTAAAAAGTAAGTACATTAAAACGCATGTGGTAGTAGTAACAGTGACAAAAACGTCATATGTAGACAGAATATTATGAAAAGAGGAAAATACGTTTTTATTATGTTTTTCTACTTACTTCATTCCATATCTGACAAAAAGTGAAGCTGATGTGTCTTTTATGGCAGTAAACACGCAGACACACACACACACACAACGAAAAATAAAATTCAACGAATGCGGAGATGAGAATAAAAGAGCAAGGAATCTAGCAAGTCAAACTAATCTACACTGGTAATCTGTGAAAAATAAGGATAAGCATATGCCACCCTCTTCTCTCTCTCTTTCCGGCATTCACATACACACGCACACACACACGTACATACGGTTAGAAAGACAGAAAAGTAGTAAAAATGTGCTGTGCTGTTTGCTGCTGCTGCTACTACTACTGCTGCCGTTGGTGTGTGGTGCGACAACAAGAAAAGCAAACTTGTCTGTGATTCTTCTTGAACAACTTGTTATTATTACTCTCTGTGTATATGTATGTGTGAGCTTTCGCTCACCAACTTTCATGCTAGTTTAACCTATTGAGATTGATTTCCAATTGGGGAATTAGTAGGGAAAAAGCTGAGAAGAGTAGGAGTCGCTCTTTTTACTGTGTTGTCTGCTTCTTTTCCTACTCACACCACCAATCAGTTACCCTAATGCTTTCACTTTGTCATCATCACGCCACCGCATGCTATCGTCATACGGAGACAAAAACGAAACTGTTACTACTACTTACTAGGTATATTATTAGTTTGTTCATCATTCATTTATTCGCCAGCTGCAGTGGTGTTATGGGTGTACAGTGTAAATACATTACCATTACACACTTATATGTAAACCATGTTTCAATTGAGAAGAGTGTGAAGAAACGACAAAAGGGAAATAGAAATACGGAATTACGTGTGCAAATTACAATATTTTTTACCGCTGCTTGTATAACAAATAAGTATGAGTTTCTTATACTTTTGTTAAGCTATTTACACGCCCTATTTTACTCTCCTCTTGTGTTTCTTTTGCTGGATGAGGATGTGTAATGATAAAGCACCGTGATTTTGGATAATGCACAGGAGGTAAACAGGCAATGCGGCAGTGATAAAAAAAAGTGGAGCAAAAAAGTGAAAAAGTACACAAGCAATAATAGGTTCAATGTGTACCTACTTATACGAACATATTGAATGAACAAACCAACCTTGACTTGACTTACCGCATATGCCAAAAAAGTCAAAACTGCGGTGGCGGTAGTGTCATATCATAGATGCATATAGATAATGTACATAGAGACCACTACAAAAAAATGTGTGGGGTAAAGTGGCTATGGAGAAACTAGCACGGTTGCAAGAAGACAAATACAAAATGATGACGATGACGACACGACGACACAATGTGTCGGCAGAAAAGTCTTGAGCAGAGTTTTTCTTTTTTTTTGCGTTTTACGATATTTGAACTCAGGTACTACGTGTTCCGCTGCCAAAGCCGACAACATCAACGGAGACAATTTCTTTTAAATTTTCGGGTTTCTTTCACTTCTCTTAGCTTTAGTCCAACAGGACGACGCATTTTTGAAGAAGAAAGAGAAAAAAAGAGAATGAAAAATTATGCCACTTTTTATAGATCCTACCACTGCTGCTGCAGTGGAACAGTTTCTGTTTTTTTCTGAGTTGACAGAACTTTTTCCCGTCGTCTTCACAGATTTCTCTCATAGGAAATCAAAAATCCTTTTCGTTTCTTTTCTTCAGTTCAATCACTCAAAAGCATTCAGTTGCTCGTTCGTTCCTACTCTGAATGATATTCAACTTGTGCGGCAATATGAATTTCCAGAATAAATGTGTATCCTGCATAAAAATATATAGGTACGTATATGCTTCTTACATATTAATGTAGAAACCCACTAAAGTCAACATACTTTTATCGTAAAAAATCAGGTAAAAAATATTGTTCTTATTTAAAAGGAAAAAAACTGGAGGAAGGAAAGGTGAGACATACGCTTATCTTCCCGATTGCCTGCCGCATATGCCCCAGCCACCTTCCTCTTTTTCGTTTTCTTATTTTTACTTCTTTTTTTTGGTGTTTGATGCGATGAAAAGATAAATGGGAGATCGCACGACCTTAAACCCCCAATTCCCCGCGGTAAGTTAGCACCAGGATAGCACCAGCAGCCGCAGCAGCAGAGGAACGGCAGCATTCACAAAAGGTTTTTTTGTTTGATGGTACTCCAGCTGCAGCAGCTACCACTCTCGTCGTCGTCATCATCATCCCAGTCGTCTTATTCGTTTTCAGAGTTCACACCACCCAGCCTTGTAACAGCGGTAGTACAAGTATATTAAGTACAACGCAAAAACCTCACCATCACTTTGTTTTCAAAGTAAAGTGCATTTGACTTGACTATTTCTTTTCCATTCCATCTTCTCTCCTTTTTTCTACTCAATCTTACTCTGATTCTTCATCCTCCTTTGATGATGATGACGGTGGTGGTGGTGGTTGCTCTTGTGCTCGGCGAAACAAGTGAAAAAGTCAAACGACTGCTGTTCTCACTTCGACCCGGCTTGCTCTCTCTCTCTCTGAGCTGTCGTCCTAAAAATGATAATTCAATCAGAAATATGAGTGAAATGTTCCAATGATGACGATGGTGATTATTATTACCATACCATGCCTAACTCTTTCCAGGTTGTAGGACATGCCTATCGGCATACTGGAAAAATGGGAAGTTGTGTAAAGTGTAGCAGCAACATGGGGGATGATGATGTTGCTGACGATGATAAAATGATGAACCCAATGTAAAACGTAAAATATGATACGTAAGGGAAGACCTGTGTATTTTTTGATATACTCATGGCTCTACTCAGTCACAGTCATCATCAGAGAGTGTCATTTATTTTCTTTTGCCCTTTTTCTTCTTCCCGACTTTTCTTGCAAGTTTTTCAACAGGACTGGGGATCATGACGGTAGTCGTTGTGGCGTGTTGGCAGATACACACTTGTGAATTCCTCTCATTCATTATTCTTCTTCAAGTTTGAAAATTCATCGTCATCAACATCAGCATTATCATCAACACCACCACCAGTGGTAGCATTGAAGGCATTATGTGTGGAGAGTCGCGTCTTGTGTGTGTCTCTTTGGAGAAGAAGGGAAGAGGAGTAAAACGGATGTACTACACAAGAATAACTTGCTCCAGAGATATTTTGTATAATATTCATATTTGTTGGAGAAAACGGGAACATTGATGAAAACGATGATGGTGATGATGAAGATGATATGATAGCGTATTATATAATAATATGATGTCGACGAGAAGAGGACGATGCGGTGGGTGGCATTAGTTAGTTAGCTACATTAAATTCATTTCATTAGCTTGTCTCTTTTCCTTCTTCTTCATTTCATTCAGACTGTTTTCCTTTCCCTAGCTACTATTACTTCTACTGCAGTACTTTCAAGTAATCGTATCGCTTGCTCGTGGTGGTAGCCCCATTTGAGTGTCATTCTGAAGGATTTTCCTCCATCTCTTTTTTTTGCTGCCAGTTCTTCTCATTTTGACTTTTCTTCTTCAACGGAACAAGGAAAAAGAAGTTGTGGTACTGATGATAATGATGACGACGGTGATGGGGAAAGTGATAAAAAGTTTAAAAGTCATCATCAAGTCATCGTGTTTGGTCTGGTAATAGCAATCATCAAATATTATATACGTGTGAATGTATATGCACGAATATAATGTGTAACTTTTTGTGGGAAAGCGCAAACAAGGCAGTCAGACAGATGGTGGTGGAGAAAATGTGTACATTTTATTATGTATATTAGTACAATTAGATAACGAGCTTGTGTGATGTATAAATTTGTAAGTTTCTCTTGCTACTACTGCTACAGAAGAACGAGAGGGAATCAGTAAGAGGGAATTTCGTGTGATGGTAATTAGTAGAAAATTTTCTTTATTTCCTGTTGGAAAAAGTCATTTGTGATTTTCAAGAGGAGCAAGTTGTGGTGTGACAGGAAATACATATATATCATTCGTGGGAGGTGACATAAATGGGACCGGGTGATATGGAAAACTGACGAGGAGAGAAAATGGCCGTCAAGACAAACTTATTGTGACCATAAAATATGGCTAAACTTAAAGGAGAATCAACCTCGATACAAGATGCAAAAGTGATAAACAATTTTGTCAGTAATAATTGTTCAAATGAAAAGGGAAGCAAATGGAACTGCTACCCTCGGTTGGAAGATAACACAAACGTTAAATATATTAGTAAGGTGCAGCACTAATTTTTACACACAAGTAAACAAGCAATAATACAATTTGTAACTGACCAGCCAGCGAAATTGTTAATTTTGTTTCCATTTTAGTAGTAGTACCTATTACTCTTCTCCACTGCAAAATGGTAAATTATCGAAATAATAAACATGTCGTTATGTTTTGTATTATCTGCACGTCATGGATATATGGTCATCCTTAATTTAATTAATTAAATAAGGTAAGCATCCACTATTTCTTTCCAATTAATAAAAATTCCCCTCAGAGAAATTTGTGCATACCCATGTCAGTCTACCAAATCACCAAAAAGTTCACCTGTTTTTCCCTCATAGTCCATCACCACTGCTCAATCGTCAGCTCTCTGAAAACAAGCACAAATACAAGAAATTAAACGAAGATGTTGTGAAACAAAGAAAGAAAAAAACTGGTTCTTGATGGTGGTGGTGGTAGTAGTGGCAGTGGAGGTAAAGGTGAACCTGGCAGTAGTGGCTTTTCTTCATTTTTCTACCTACCAGCAAAAAGCAACAAATTACAAGACTGCCAAGACATAAAGAAGCACTTTGCCTTTTAACGTACACATTTATCCACCTGACAATGTAGTGTTGATGATGACGATCATCATCATCATCATCATCACGGCGCGACGGCAAAACGATATAAATATATAATATACCTGTATATCTGTAATACTATCCATATTTTATGCAGTGCACAAGCCAAAGTTATACCCGATTTGTACATTTTAATTTGCCAATGTCAAATGGAAAATTATTATATTATACGAGTACGAGTTGTTGAGTTTTGTTGAATTTTTCTTAGTCAAATCGCCACATAGGTACATACACACAAACACTCAACATTCCTACAACATCATTTTTGGCTCTTCTGCTGTTGTTGCTTCTGCTGTTGTTGCTTCTGCTGGTGGTATGGTTCTTACCTCACCAAAATGTATCGAGTCTTTGCGGTGGTGATATAACTCCATCCGTCCGTGTCGTCGTTGTTTGTCCACAAGATTGCACTCTTCTCCTTTTGCCGTTCATTTTTGGGTTTGTTGAGGTATACCATTGGTAGTGGTGGTATGGTGGTGTAACTTAAAACGCACACATAAATATCACCAACAATAATTTTTGATGGTGATTTCATGCCATTTTCCTCTTATTATTGCTTGACCTTACACTTCTGGTATATACTTGCTTGCATACCTACTCAAGCTATCTGGTTAGATGGCATGAATACCGGCGTAATCTATGTGTGCTTGAATACTCGCTCAATACCAGAGATTTTGAAAGATAGGAAGGAATGTGTTCAGGATCATTTATACCTCCTGAAGTCAACAGTCAGCCAAGAAACTGCCCACTAAACAGTGCTAATAAATTACACAAAAATTTTACTGTCTCATCAACATGCATCATCTCACTTCAACACACATGCACACACACTCTCGTACAAACAACACACAAACGATTTTAAGAGTGTGGCTATATTCGTTGGTTAGTGGTTTGGTACCGTCGTAGTAGTTATAGCTGTTGTTTTGTAGTTCTTCTCGCGCACTGGCATTCCTCATGTTTTCTTCTTTTTGATTTCTACTGACTGTTTATTGTTACGTGGTAAATTATTAGCAGGGAATCCATCCATCCATCTATCCACAATAAATAAAATAATTGTATGCATAAAACACCTAAATAACCAGCCCGTAATGATGTGACGTGTCGTTTGTGTGTAGTTTACGTGTACACCAACGTTCATTTTACTACTCCTCTCTCGACTACTCCACCAAAACAAAAATGAATGAGAGGACGACAGTAAAGGGAAAAAAATCGCAAATGAGCAAATCATGTTTTTGACGTTTAAAAACAGAGAGATTCGCTCCTCTTGACTTATTGATGAGCTTTTCTGTTCTGTTTTGTGATTATTATTCGTCTTATCCTTATTATTCTGCTGAAAAAAATCAACCCTGTCTGTCCACATCCCATCGTGATGATCCTGTCCTATCCAAAAATCCTTTTTGATTTAAACTCTTTTCTTCTCCTTTGTCTTTTCCTTTAACCCGTCCGTCCGTCATACGCATAAAAAGCCTAGGTATACAGGCACTTATACTATTCTTTAACATTTTTGCAAAGTGGAAGTAGTAATGTGCATGGGATCACCTTTTATGAATTGTTGCACCCTTTTTCATCATCAAACAAATGAATCATTTTGTAGTGACCCGCCATATTTTGCATATTGCTACAAGCAAAAGTACCATGTCTGTGTCTGCCTTTCTGCCTGCCATACAGTTCTGATTTGTGACTTTGACTTTTTCTTGCGTATAGAAGCAGTGATGAGGCTGATGATGACGACGAGACGCTGAAAATGATAATTTGATAATATTCCGTATATTAAATTGATGTTGTTCTTGATGCTGCTGTTGCTGCTGCTGTGCCGTTGGAGTTGTTTTTGCGCTGCTGTTCTTCTGTCATTTTGTTTTTACTTCGCTTTATGTGATTTGCATGGTTAAATGACTTACATGTCAGTCGATTGGCTTTTGGGTTACTCCACCGAGGAAGATTATTTATTGGTTTGCTGAACAAGTAATAACAATGAGAAAAAGTAGCCAAATATATTATGAGAGGAGGTTGCTGCTGTTGGTATATATTATGTGTAGACAAGAGCACATAGGCAGACAGATAGATACCACACCGCATACATCGGCATTTGAAATTTTTAAAAGGTAACATGATTATTTTTATTATTATTATCATAAGTCTAACTTTTTTATGATTATGATTATTATTGTAATGCTGATTCTGATGATGACGGCGACGACAATGATCACTTTGAATGTATCCGTGCAAACACGATTAGCTCGCACATATTTAGGTACGACGGGCACACTAGCTAAGAGGGGCCCACAAACAAGCTAAAAGCGAGCTGAGAGAGAGAATGAGCTATGTGTTCATCTCGTCATCATCATCATACTCCTCAACACTCAAACAAAAAATATTATAATGGTGCTTCTGCTCGTCCTTTTCTACTATTTCACAACAACCACCGCATTTTTTATATTATTTGTGTTTGCTACAAACACACACTCCCAGGCACACAGTAGAAAAAGTAATTGTACAAAGTCCGTCGTCGTCGTCGTCGTACGTCCGTAAAAAAGGACTAGAGAGCGAACGAACCAGGCAGAGAGAATAGAGGAGCCCCACCTTAAGTCATGCAAAGGGAAAAGTCATACTTCATTTTTTTCAGTATCATCATCACAAACTGCTATAAATCACCTCTTTTTCTGCCATCGCCATCATTCCCATTGCATTATTACTCACATACTTATTATATATTACGTCTGTACATATGTACAAACACGCAGACACATACGGACACGGACCTGTGTGAGAGAGAGAGACATTGTAATAATAACAGTTTTGCTTTTGCTACTACCAGACCGTTGCTGCTCCGTTAAACTATTTGGATCTCTTTTCATTTTTTCCCTACAACAAAACTTGTGCCGCTGCTACTCAACTGTTCACTACTGCTGCTCTGCCGTCTTTCTTTTCTCTTCTTCGTCTTTCGTCCTAACTCAACTCCATCCATCCGAAAGAAATAAGTTATGTCTAAGCAAGATAGAATAGATGTGTGAGCCACATACACACCATCATCGTCATCATCATCATCAACAGAGTCCATAAAACTTGGAACACTTACACTTTATTCTATTTTCTTGTTCCTCTCTCTCTCTCTCTCTAGTTCGGTTTTTTACACAATCTCTATACTTTCGTTTATATACTTTTTTACCTTTTCGTTTACAGCCACCACCTCCTCTACCGCTGCTGCTGCTCCATACTTCTGCTTCCTTTTTTGTATTGTGTGGCATGGCACGTATCGTACGTCGTCTCCTTCTATGACGATGAAAACACCAGAAAAAACCGACCGATTACTACGATTACTCTTTCTATTGCCTTGCATTATTATTGCATATTATGTATCTACTACTGTAACGTTAGTATACTTTTTCGGTGACGGCTCTCTGTTTCTATTAGGTCGAGCAACGCTGCAAAAAACATTGTGTGTGTATTTCAGTTTAGTTAAAAGGAACTTTTTTCCCGTCTTTTATGTGATATATATCCCTATATAATATATACACACACACACACTCGACAATGAAAGGCGATGGAGGGAGGGTGTATTATATATATACACACACACCAATATATTTATCGTGCTTTTCTACTCGTACAATAGTTGCTGCTCCACTGGTATAAAATGTGGAAAAGAGATTTTCTGGGAAATTGTTCAGGAAGCCATGTGTCACCTCCAAGTAGACAGGCAAGCAGATTCGACAGACAGGCTTCACTCATAAATTATCATGATGTGATGTGAGCTTCTCTCTCTCTCTCCCGAACTACTCGGCCCTCTTCTTCTCCGTCCAACTCAACAAACCCACTTATGTACATAAATACCCCGTTTTGTGCTTCTGGTGGCGGCGTTGGTGGTGGTGGCGTAGAAGTAAACACAATTTGAAAGAAAAAAGGAAGAATTTCTAAGGGCTACACGACAAACACAAACGTTACATCATCATGAATGACCATATATATCCTTTTTTCCTGGTCCATATAATATGCAATGCCAGGCAGAAGAGGCATCATCATCTGTAGTAACGGTGGTGGTATAAAAAGCACAAGTCTTTCTTGTGTCCTCCTTCCTTTTTTTCTGCGATCCTCCTGATCCTGATCCAATCTACTTTTCGTATGCCCTGAACCACCATCACCCACCGCACACAGCAAAAGCAGAGGAGGAGTGGTGGTACTCTCTGGCGGTAGTTGGTGGTGGTGGTAATAGAAGTAATAGCAATGCATAAAAAGCTATTGCAGGCCATTTGCCATAATATAACATGCACACAAACAATATAAATGGCCAAGCCAACAAAGTCTGTCTTCTTCCCATCAGCACTACATCAAGTCATGACTGAAACTTGCTATTACTTCTACTACATGGGTTTTACTTTACTTCTTTTTACTTCTCTCTCAGCTCTTCGTCTTCTCTAAAGTTTCCTGTGTGGAGCAGCAGAATTTCCTACTACTGCCTGGCTACACGGTATAGTGTACATATTGCAGTAGTTGTAGTGGTGATAGGAGATATATACCTACATCCCTACTACTTCTACTACATGAAATGGCTCTAAGGGTGAAATTATCCTTTTTTACTTCTTTTTCTTTCTTGTTCCATTCTGTCAGCTAGTTGCCATATATTATTTGAAATATATAGCATTTTTCGTCCTTTTGGTCGTGTCCGAGATGAGATGAAGAGCACCACAGTAGCAGTAAATTTATGTGTGTCGAGTTTTTCAGCTCATCACACACACACAAGCCAAAATGCTGGATGGCCAGAGTATTGGATCTACCAGTAACACCGTAGCCATCATCATGATCATCATCACCCTGGGAGGATATAATATCCGTGGTGGTGGTGGCAGAGTAGTAAAGCTCAGGCAACTAAACGGCTCTCAGTCTGCTCTCTGCCGCTCCGTGCTTGAAGCGACCCTCCACGCAACATTGACAATGAAAATCGGTAATGGCAAAAACCTAAAAAGTCATTATCACAAAAACCGCCTGTAATTCTTACTTTACTTACGTTACAGATATAAATCGTGAAAAAGTGACAGCATTCTGACTGCTTGACTGAGCTCTGAATCAAATGGCATCAGAAAAGATAGAGACGGGGCGAGCAAGAGAGACAGAGAGAGAACCAAAAACAGCAGTAGTAATTGTAGCGAGGAAATATTATACTACGGCGACCCATCTATCTATATTGAAGTCCCAGAGATTTACTATAATATAAGCAGTTTTGGATGAGGTACGCACACCACCACCACCACCAGCTTCTACACTACTACAAACCCTAAAGAGATAAAAAGTTATAATATTAAACACAAACGAACTTGTTTCTCTCTCTCTCTCTCCATTTCGCTCTCCTTTGGATATGGATGGACATGCAATAATAACAATAATAGTAATGGTAATGTTGGTAATAATAATAACAACAAGAAAAGGAAGGAAAAGAGCCGAAAAAAGAATAAATAAGCAAAGAGACAGACAGGAAAAAAGTAAAGTAATGCATATTACATGTTTATACTTTTTTTGCTCTGGCTGTTTTTATATCCTACTTTGCCTGGCGCAATCCTACTTTGCTACTAATAATAATAACAAGCAAAGATGATGAGACGAAAAGCACAGGATAAGCAGCGTACACACAGAGCACAAAATCTTTATAGGTATACTGTAGTATACAGATAGATAGGTACACAACTACCGGAGCGATGTGTATGTGAATAAGTTTTTTTCTGGTAATAAGAGAATGAAAGGAAAGAAAAGAAAGGAATGAAGGAAAGAGCAATAAATTAAAAATCTCAGGGCATTTCATTCATCCCATTCTCAGCCCTCGCCAGAGAGAGAGATCGACATAATTCTTTGAGCTGCTCATGTCGAACAACAGTCGAACCTACTAGATCATCATCATGAGCCTACCTTATAAACGTATGTATGTACCAAAGAAGAAAAAACTTTTGTATTGTATTAAAAATGCTATAGGAATGTCTGCAAAGAAGAGAGAGATGGTGGTGGCAGTGGTAGTATTCATCATCAAAGTTCTCTGTTTGTGTATTGATATATTTATTGAGCATGCCCTGCTCACACACAAATTTTCATCCTTAATTTTTTCCTACTTTTTTACAACAAATAGTCATTCGACTCGTCAAATAAAATATATGGGATTGGGTTCGTTTGCAACGAGATCACAGAGAGAGAGAGAGAGAGAGAGAGAGAGAGAGAAGCGCAAAGAAAAAAAGAAGTATTACACACGTACATTATTTTTGAAAGTTGATGCCTTGCGACTGCTGTTGTAGCTGTCTATAAATGTGTGTGTAGAGCATGAGCTATAGCTTTCTTCATTTCGTCGTCCCATGATGAGCACGACGATGATGATGATTATCAGCATGATTACTACCGCCACGATCATCGTCGTCGTCGTCATCAGCATCTTTTTCTCTGAAAGTCGATTGGTATCGTTGTTGTAGACCCAGGCAAAATAACCGTTCACTAGAAAAAAAGAGACAAAGGCAATATTTCTACATTATGGCTATATAATATGGGCAAATTATAAAAAAAAGGTTTCCGAAAGACGATCATCGACGTTGATGGTGATCATGACCATCATTGTAAATGGTCATTGCTATTGTGAAAAACACTGTGCACTGACCACCGCGATCATCATCGGCATTATCATCATCATCATTAATAATATTGTTGCTGGCAGAACACAATGGGTAAAAGCTACATATTTACTCAAAACCAAGAAGAAAGAAAGAATGAGTGAAAAAAGGTGTAGTATATTGTTTTCGTCTGAGAGTACAATATCGTAAAAAAGCAATGCGGCTATTTGCTCTGTACTAATGTATTTCTGCATGAAAATACACTCATGAATCTTCTCAATCAATATTCAATAATATTCAATCCAATCGAATCCCTTATGGTGTGTCTGATGCCATCGTCTCTTTTACACACAAATACATGCATACCTAGTACACACGGCATTTTCTCTCTCTCTCTCTCGAGTCGGTCTTTGTTCATCTCTCTGTATATACTGATTGTTATACATGTCCATGTGGAATACTGCATATTTATGGACGCACGAATAGTACATAAACTACGTAAGAAAGAATCTTCGTCTTTTTCGTTTTTTTTCTTCTTGTGAACTCCTTCTTGTTTATGTGCGAGCATCTGCTTTTTTAGCTAGTCAAAAAATGTGTAATATATCTATCTGACTTGACACGAGTGATGCCTCCTCTTTCTTCTCTTGTTCTTCTTATTCTCCTTCCTTTACAGTTTCTTCAGAAAATACTGGTCACCACACACCACCGCCACCAAACGTAAAGGCTCACCGAGAACAGAGAGAGAGAGAGCGCTCTGTGCTAAAACAGCAAAGTCACAAAAAGAAGCAGGCCGTGATCATGATGATGATGGAATGAGGAGGACGGACACTAGGATGGACGGATGATGTTAAGTTATTGTAATGCATGTACGAAATTTACAACGTGCTCTGATCTTGAGTTGTCTGTATCATCCCTTATATACGAGTTGAACACGTATCTACATATTATCCACATAGGCATTTATCCCTGGTTCTCTGCCGGGGCCAGGATTCATTTAAAGATACTATAAGCTACAGTTTTACTTCAATATGTACATAATATAGTTTATCTATTTTGTATGTGCCATCATCATCATGATCACCATCAATCCATCTGGATTTATTTCTTCTTTCTTCTGCTTCTAAGCAAAAAAGGAGGAACCAAAAGGGTTCTTCATCATCAAAAAATTGTCGTAAATAACTCAAAACGGATTCCCTAGAAAAAAACAAATTATTCTCAATGTGTTTGCCTCTCTCTCTCGTGCCTCCTCTCTCTCTCCCTTCGTCTCTTTCTCTACAGATTACCGTATTACATTCTCCGTGCTGAGTGAATGTGCATACATACTTGTTTGTTATACACTGGTAAAAAAATATATATTTTAGAAGAATATATTGTACTACATGGGCTTGTTTTATTGCTAATGTGTCTGTGTGGTTATAGTATCACTTTTACGTAATAAAATCCAATAAAAAAATATATATTTTAGAAGAATATATTGTACTACATGGGCTTGTTTTATTGCTAATGTGTCTGTGTGGTTATAGTATCACTTTTACGCAATAAAATCCAATAGTATCCCATGATGTTCAACATCGGATTTTTCCCCAACTATTAACTTGAAAAACTTTTTTTTTGTGAGAAAGAAAGCCGAAAAAAATATTATTAGAGATAGAAGGAAGATGAGAGGATGGATGCGAGGTGGTGGTCGGCTGCTTGCTGTCTTCGAAAGGTTCAAATATCTGCTGCTGGGATGCATAATAGCTCATATAGCAGTAATAGGCATGTATACAATAAGGTAGTATAATTTACCTATCTGTATTGCTGCTCTTTTATTACCAAGTCAGGTCAAATAATGATCATGATAATGGTCAGTTCGTCTCTTTTGGCCGTATTATTGGTTTTAATAACAATGCAGTAAAAAGGAAGGAGCCACTTGATCCACACTTTTTTTTTAAAAAAAGGAGCACACAGGTTGAACGAGAGAGGGAGAGAGGGGAGCAAGAAAAAAGGAAGGAGAAGGCGACAGGAAGATGATAACTGAACATGTAGAACGATATTGATTTGTTGTTGATGGTGGCATATGCATGCTTGTAGTTCATGTTTGTTATATTTTTATCAGT